>JAMQGT020005204.1:0-29244 GCA_024447675.2 Pterophyllum scalare
CTGTCCTGTTCCTTGGTTCAGTTACGATTGCTGCATGCAGGACTCAACGGGCATTGAGTGAACTTGAACATAGTTTAATTAAAGCTTGTGACAAGGAAAAAACTCAATACAAAAACACAGGAGGCTAGGGACATGACAAAAGGACAAGACACAAGAACACAGATGCAGGGGAGACATTGACAAAGAGAACTAGGAAATCAAAATGTAAACCATAACTAATAACAAAACAGGAAACTAAGATGAATAATGAAAACCAAAACAAACTAGGGCATAACAAAACTCAGTGAAAACAGAACTAAAAACAAAGGCACAAGGCCCAGGACCATCACAGGATCAAGTGGAATTTGGCAGGTGGAGGAACCCCAAGTTCTGGTGTAGTGGGGAAAAGGCTCCATTAGAAATAAGTCACATCATCTCTACTGACAGCTCCAGGGGATTTTCTCTGTGTGCAGGCTGCAGTCAGCTGCTCTGAGGTTTACTGCTCTTTGTGGCCAAATGCAGTAAATAAACAAATGTTACATGAGCCGTCGTGGCTGCTTTCCAAGCCCTGGTCAGAATAAAGTGAGGTGAAAGTGGAGTTTGGCAAGTGCTACTAAAGAACATCGTCACATTAAATCAAACTGATGCTGAACCTGTCACTCAGCAGCCATGTTCAAATGCGGCAGGCTCTCATGTGAGCAGTTATTTTGAAGCATTATCTAATTTACCTTTCATTTCAGTGGTGAACAGGATGTAAAGTCTGCATGTACAGAATATCCAGTCTAATCTGATAAAAGTCACTTTCAAGTTTGCAGACTTTTCTCTTCTAGAAGTGAAACTTCTGGAAACTTCCTGTTGCAAAATTCAATAAAATAACAAATGAGAGCTCTTTCAGTGGCGGGTCTCCGTTCATGTTAACCTGCACTTACTGTCCAGTATAACCTTTGAACAACATGGAAGTGTTACCTTTCATTTTGTTTTTAAAGAAATGTCTCTATATGATATAAGCAGATAACTTCAGCAGCACTTGTGCAGAGCTACGGTCCAAA
The DNA here is from genome assembly GCA_024447675.2 of Pterophyllum scalare. Lineage (NCBI taxonomy): Eukaryota > Metazoa > Chordata > Actinopteri > Cichliformes > Cichlidae > Pterophyllum > Pterophyllum scalare. Next base: position 1,029 of record JAMQGT020005204.1, read on the forward strand.
TAAAGGTCTGACATGAATCTGGAGATCACATGTTAGCTTCCAGTTTATCACATTTCTCTGGGTGAGCGGTCCTCACCTTTGAAAGGAACCTGTCCTCTCTGGCCTTTTCTTTGTTACAACGATGACACCTGCTGGTCGTTTTTTGTAACTACTCGTGGCGTGTTTGTGTGTCACAGCTTTGTATTAAGAACAGACTTTGTCACCTGCAGGACATCAAACAGAGAAGTTACACAATCATTAAACGCTGTTCACTTTTGTAACTTGATTCAATAGGGATAAATAACTTGGACAGAAACTCTGTGTGTGTGTGTGTGTGTGTGTGTGTGTGTGTGTGTGTGTGTGTGTGTGTGTGTGTGTGTGTGTGTGCTGCAATAAATAATTTGAGACACGATTGGAAAAAGAAAGAATGAGATAATAATCTCACTTATAAGATCATCTTCTCATCATGTCAGTACAGCTGCTGCTGTAGATCTCTCAGTGCCCAAAACAGCGCTTCACATTGTCAGGATGACATCCCTTCAACTTTGAATGGAGAGCAAAGATGAGCCCCTAAAATACTGAAGTATCCCTAAAATAGACTGTAAAAAAGAAATTCAGCCATTGCTGTATTTTTTTAAAGCCACCACCTTAGTTAACCCAGTCTAGCAGCTTGAATATGTCTGTGTGGAGCTTCTTCACGGAGTTTATTGACAGCTTTTATTGCTGAAGGCTCCGCCCTGTCAGATAACTCAGGTTGCCTCTCTTATCACTAAACCATGGCTGCCATCTCAATGAAAACTTCATGAGGTCCACAAAAATCCAGCTGGTTACACCAGACTGTTCAATAACTTGATGGTGGATAGGTCTGCTGTGTTGAAACTACAATACCCAGAAGATGGACTACAAATCATGCAGATTTCCTGATGTGTATCATGTTGTTTCATGGAGGTCATATAAAACACAACAGCCAGTGAAAAATATCACTTCATTCCTGAGGTTAGATTTTAAATAAATTGGGATAAAGCTTAATATAGTCAACAACTTTTTAAGTTTTTTTTTAATCAGTTTTGACATTTTATTCTGTACATTTTTTATGTCCTGAAAACAATTACAGTTACAGCCAATTTCTATTTAAATACTAAAAACGAACTTCCCAGATAAGTCCCGGTTGCTGTGAGACCGACTTTGTTGATGATGCAGCTGGATGAAATTTCACGTGCGTGTTTACTCTGTTTCTACTGTAAAAAATAAAAAATCCTAATGTAAATAAAAGCCAATTTTACATTAACTGGTAGACAAACGAAGATGTTCCTAATAGTTGCTGTGTACTTAAATAAAATAAAAAAAGTTATCTACTATTTAACGTGAATACTGTGAACAGACGTAGGATCAGATTTTAACGTCCGAGCCGCAGAGGAAAGATCAGATTTGCGCTCTTTATGGATATTTACGGCACAGCAGTCACGTGTTCCTCTGACGTCGAAGACCCGCTGAAATTCAAAGTTAGAAGAAGAAACAACGAGGAGGCTGTTCGTGGTTTCTGCCAGTTAGCGTTGATCTGTGAAGCACCTGTAGTTTCCTACGGACACCTTCTCAGGTAAAACAAGAGCCACTTAGAAACATATGGAGACGAACTCGAGCTAACAGGCTAGTTTGCTCTTGCTCAGGTTAGCTGGTAGCGCTAACTCGAAGTTAAACTAGCGTTAATTTTAGATGCGTCAGCTTGAAAAGAGATAGCCAGAGCGGACACAGAGTATGGATGCTACCAGAATGCTAATGTAGGACGTGTATGAGTTGTCAGGTGACAGGTTGGTGGGAAATAGGAAAACGTTTGTCGCTATGTTAAGTAAATGCTTAGCTGACAAGCTAATTTATTTAAAACCAGCTGAGCCTAAACTAAATGTAATCTGGGCGTTGTCACGTTTAATCTTATCTCAGAATATAATGTGCATCAGTGTATTTATGTCTCTACAGTGTCTGCAAACGCGTATTAGTAATTTTAGCTCAGTGTTTTTTAATGGCACAGTTGTATAAACCTGCCCCGTCTGTATGACACACCCTGAGTGTGTTAGGAAGACTGCTCTGAGATTTGTAAGTTTTGTATTTAAGTCGTGGCCGGTAGAAAATTGATCATTTTAAATATTTCTTTAACTTTGTTTCAAGCAGGTGACTGTCACTGAGTTTAGTGACCTGATTTTCAAAGTGACCTGGCCAGGAGGGGGGCTTTAGGAGGGGACAAACAGAGAACAGATGACTGGTATTTGGAAGCAGTTACTATAGAAATGACAGTGTCTGGGATACAGTTATTCCACATGGTTTTGCTCAGCAGACCTTCTGCTGGGGTTTGTTGTGCTGTCAGCCTGCTTTTCAGTAACTCTGATCTTGTACTTTGAGTTTTCTCTTCAAAACAGTGAGAGCTGACTCTTGAAATACTCATTCTGTGTGTAATGTCTTTTCAGCTCGATATGGAAGCCGGCGAGGGAAATGGCAGCGATGTGAGCTTGAAGAGAGCGAGAGCGCCGCTGTCCGATTCAGAGGACAATAGCAGCTCAGCACCAGGTTTGGTTGTGGCTGCATTTAAACAGATGTGAAGTTTCATTCTTTATAATCACAAAATGTGCGCAGTTATAAAAAGTCCCTTACGGGTGTCGCTTGTGTGTCTCAGACACAAACGACTGTCAGAAGAGGCGGCGTCTGGAAGCGGCTGGTCAGGAGAACCGCTGTCCTGAACCACCATCCTCTGGACGCCACGCCGAGCTGGAAACCAAACCTGACACGCCGATAGTTCCCTCAGTGCGGTCGCGAGTTCAGCAGCTCACCCAGAGAAGAGATGGTAACTGATCCTTTCCTGTTCATACACGCTGAACATGTGACAAACGCTTTGAGCTATGCAGTACAGTCGTGACAGGACCTTCGGGAAGGTGGAATTTATTGCACCACTGCCTTTGGCTAACAGACTTCCCTGTATTTTGGCAGCATTTCTGGTCCTGCTTAAGTTAGTCGATCAAAAGTCAACTAGATTATTCACATGCAAGATAAGAACTGCTGTCAAGGTGTTGAGCAATCTGTGTGCAGCCAGAGTGACAGTGTGGGCGTTGGATCATTCCTGTAGTCTGTAACAATGTGTGTTGTATTTCAGGAGGCACTCCTCTGGCTCAGCGGTGCCTCTCGGATCCTGGCGGTGACAGCAGGGGCTTCAGAGAGCCCCTCCTCGGTGAGGTTACTTATGAACACACACACCTTCAAAAACATCTCTATCAGCATCATGTGTTAGTAAAAAAGCTACAAGCAACGTTGTCTTTTAGAGACCATGAAAAATAAATAGCTTCCTAACTGTAATGACTCTGTTCAGTAGACTGAGTTACACAGACTAAAGTTCAGACCTGACACTGACCTTACTGCCCATCCCAGACTGTGCTACACCCAGCTGCTAAGTCCTCATTTAAAGTAACACAACTTGTACAGGGAGGGTCGTTTGAGGGTGAGTTGTGTTATCAGTGTGGTGAGGTAGTTCTTGGTGGTTTTCTAAAAGCAGTGGGATCCAAACGGTGATCATGGCAGTATGTAGCATCAGGCTAACATGAATCTGGATGTCCACTTTTACAAGTGCTGAGAGATATTTAACTGATCTGTCAGAGCCATCATAGATGTCATAAATTAAACACATTGTGGCCACTTCACAGGGCAGCAATGATGATGCTGCTGTGATGGATGGTTTGGAGACAGTGGCACTAATAAAAAGACAGGAGGTAGAGCTGAAGATGTTGAGAGCTTCACTGGGAGCAACCAGGATGGAAAAGATTAGAAATGAGTCCATCAGAGGGACAGCTCAGTCTGAGCAGTTTGGTGACAAAGTTAGAGAGAAAGGGCTGAGATGGATCTACTGAATATGGAGCTGCCGGGCAGGAGGAAACGGAGGCTCATGGATGTAGTGAAGGAGGACACGGAGAGGGTTGGTGTGACAGAGGAGGATGCAGGCAGATGGTCCACTGTGGTGACCCCAGAAGGGTGCAAAGAAGACGAGGATGGAATTTATGCCCACTTGTAGATTTCTAGCAAGATTGTGGACACCTCGTTACAAAACTCCATCAAACTGAATCATTTTCCAAACAATATATTTATTTTTTAGAAATTTTAATAACTAAAAAACAAACGAGATAAAAAATATAAAGACAAAACAAAACAAACACCCACCCCGACCCAAAAAAAAATCAAGGAAGCTAAAAGATGCTCCAGATGTAAACATGGCAGTCCACATCCTCGAAAAGAGTCAAAAGCTCCATATCTTATTATCTTAACTCCAGATCTTCACATTAACTAATGTGATGATCTGGAGTCTGTGACTTAGAGCAGGAGCTGATTTCTAATCATCAGATTTCAGTTTTTGAGTCTTTGTTCTGTTGCCAGGATTTTGTTTGAGATTGGGAGCATTACTCCTCCTGCCATGATTTACATTGTTATGGGAGGTTGTACAACAAAATCTTAGTTGGTTATTAGTCATTAATGATCAACACAGTATCACCTGCCCACCTCGACTTAAACAGTGTCTGAAAATTTCTCCAGGTGAGGCAGAGTTTAATCAGCGGATGGAGCGATTCAGAGAGCCCTCTTTCCAGAGTAGCCCCACCCAGACCCTGACCCCCGCCAACCCGTGCCCCCGGACGCGCTCCAACTTCGTGTCCGTCATTCAGCAAAAACTGCAGGGCTCCACAACACCCAGCTCCAAGCAGGTTTCTCGTATTCGCCAGGTTGGTTTAGCAGCTTTAATCACTGAAATGCACCTTAGAGACAGTCATGCTTCTTCTTAGGGGTTTAAAAAAAAAAAGGTTATTTATGTTTATTATTTAAATCTGTCATTAAAGAAAGAATGAGTGGATCTTCATATTCGAATAATGAATTCATTTGATTGTGTTTGTGGAAACTGTCTGATGTGATTTCCCGGGTCAGGAGCGGGAGCATGAACTGAGCCAGCTGCCGTTTTCAGCCCATCACTGAGAACGCCTGGCTGAAAAGGAGCAGCTCAGATTCGTCTTTGGCAGAGGTGAGTTGGACTTCTACCTGTCCAACACTCGGATAATAAAAACTCAAAGATGATTGGTGGCACTCTTGAAGTCAGTGTGGGAAATTCAGATGTAAACGATTTCAGGTATTTGCTACAGTTGTGCTTGGATCGTTTCATGCTTGGATTGCCATTAAGCGATGTAGGGTGAATCAGTATCACAGCTATGACACTATAAATAGGAGGTGATTGTATATGTGTAGTCAGCATGTCCTACTTTAACTAAAACAGTTCATGTTTAGCTTGTTTCTGTGGATCACAGTTTTTGTGAGCCGCAGTCAGATTTTTTTTTTGTGTGTGTTAGTTTTTGTAGATTTCTTTTAACATGTCAGTTTATATAAACAGGAGAGGACGCCCGGCCCTTCCTGTGCCTCCTTCAGCGTTCCTAGGTCAAACAGGAGAGTGCAGTGGCCTCCCACATGCCCCTGGGATGTGAGTCAGTGATGGAAACCCTGCACTGTCACATGATTAAGTCACATGATTTAATGGGCCACGTTGACTCAGGGAGTGAGAACGGAGTTGATTAAATTTGTGTCAAAGCACTTTGGCCGTCTGAAGTTCACCCGTTACTGTGCACCGTCAGTCTGCTCTGGGTTTGGGGAGGTCGGGCGTTCACTGCAGTCTCACACGGGGCGTTCGGGCTCTTGGTGGATTCGTGCAGTTTTTGTTCGTTTTAAGATCATACGTACACATGAGTGTGGCATCACCTTGGAGGTCTTTTTTTATTATTATCCCACATGTTGGTAACTTCTTGGTTCACTTCTTTTAGAGGCTTTTGGTGGTTGTTGGTTTTTCCATGAATTTTAGATGTGTGATTTTTTTTTTCATTCATATTTTCAATTCAGTTTTATTTATATAGCGCCAAATCACAACAGTCACCTCAATGTGCTTTATAATGTAAGGTAAAGACCCTACAATAGTTAAATAATAATTAATTTCATAATGCTTTTCAGTTTTTAGTGTCCCTTGATTAAATTAAGTAATTTGTATTTAATTTCAGTTTGATTTTATTTCTAGTCAGCTTAACTCATTTTTGAATCCTGCTGCTGATGTTCTCGATGTTCTGGCAGGATCAGGGTGTCGCTGATGTGAAAGACGGCAGTTTCGCTGACTCTCCAGCGACAAGTGCGCAGAATCCCTCTCAGTATGACGGGTAAGGCTTCAGCTGTTCTCATCCGACAGCAGTGAGTTCATGCTTAAGGAGAAACGCGGGACATTTCAGAATCAACCAACAGGAAGCTGGAAATGATCTGATATGCTGCGAACTCTGTGTCTGTTATGTTAATAATGACTTTAATAATAACAAGGCTAATGGAGCGGATTTGATTACATCTGTTTGATTTTAATTAATCAATAGAAAGCTCGGGAGTATCTGCAAGTTCAGTCCACCAGGATTTTAAGATGCCTGCAGCACCCGACACACACACACACACACACACCAATCCCGACACTATAACTGATTTGTGACTGTTCCACATTACATGTACACATCTAATTAGGAACTACTGTTAGAACCTGGTTTAACTTATTTCAGAGTAATGATGCCCGTCGTTGCCACAGATTCAGACTCTGTGTGGTTGATGCAGCTTTTAAATGTGTGTCAGAAATGGCGACATGGAGTTGGCACACATTTCTAAACCGTCAGTTCGTATCAGTACAGACTTTAAATAGTTTTTGGTACTCTTTAAATAAATGACTCACAAACCCCAGAGCAGTTTCTCGGTGTAAACCTCTGAAGGGTATCTAGTGATGAGATGCGAGACTCCTTTTTCAGCAGGTGAGAGGGGATCCAGTCGCTCTGAAGCTCCAGGAGCTTTTTTAGAGACGGGTGGAGAGCAGGGAGCGACACGTTCTCAGTGAAGAACCTAGACAGGAACAAGAGGTGGAGGTTTCTGCTGGGAATGAAGAAGAGCAGCCAGGCTCCCAACAACCAGAGGCCCAGACTGTGCTTAAGTTGTCTTTTAGCGAGGATCACAGTTTCTCCAAAGTCCCTTTCGGCGAGGATCAGGATTTATCCGAGTTAACTGCATCTAATGAGCAGAGCTTCTTCGAATCAACTCGTGAGTCGAACTTTAAAGAGACGGTGGAGGACTCCACAGTAAGCGAACAGGGTAGCTCTGACATGTTAACCTTTGAGGAAGATGAAAAGATGGATAGCTCTTGCTTTAGCGAGGGGGAGATCGAACCATCAACAGATGAGGAGTTAAGGATATGGCGATATCCTCAAAGCGTGATGAGTCTGGAGGAAGAATCAGTTGTAGATGAAGTACAGGAGGTGTGTGTTAAAGGCACTGAAGGAGAATCATCACAAATGGATAAAACTGTCAGCTTTGCAGATAAAAATGAACCCACGAACGTCCAGGATGGTGATCCACCCTCTGAGGTCTCTGCTGAAATTGCTGGCTGTTCTGAAACGCAGGAAGACGAGAAACCAGAAGCAGAAGATGTCAAATCCAAACCAGAAAGCTGTTCGGGTATCTCTAAGAGAGACCGCTCTGCTTTGGACAGAGACAAAGAGGGCATGGAGTCGTCTGATGGAAGTCATGAGGGGCTGCTGACCACAGATGGTGATGATCTTACAATAAAACAAGAGCAGAAAGACGAGGAAGTATGCACTCGCAGTGATGATGCAGCTGAGCAGTCAGAGGAGAGCCAGACGGTGAGTTTAAAAGAAGACCCCAGCAGAGACCCGCATTCTTTTGAAGATGTCACTCAGGCTCTGAGAGATGAACAAAACGAGCACGAGGGCCTCGACGGAAATACAGAAGATGAAGCACCACCCGTAGTGATCTCTGAGACCGCATTAACGGGCGCTGGTGCAGCTCAGGCCTCAGCGGAGATGCAGGCGTCTGATCAGCCAGAGACGGGGCGGGATGCAAAAGATGAAAGGCCGGATCCAGACGCTAGCATGATGGAAGAAACTTGTAAGGCAGAGCGAAGAGAGAGCTCAAAGAAAGTCACCTTTATTCTGGAGCCTGAGTTCATCTACAGCTCAGGGGTGTCTGATAACAATACCTCTACAGAGACCGCCCCGTCAGGTGAGGGCGGTGTGAGCACCTGGGCTGCCTGGGGACACATTGGGAGGAGGGGGAACACAGGTGAAGGAGCTGGTCAGACAGAGGATGCATGGTTTCACAAGTAAAGGCGTTAATACGTGCGGCACAAATACACAGGTGGTGTTTGTATAGATTGCATGTGCCTCTGCAGAACTGTTGTGTTGAAGCACACGCTTGGATTTACATAGAAGCAATTAAAGTTTCTTAAAGTATCAGATTTAACAGGACAAACGGCTTCACGCTGACTTCATACATTTGTGATATTTTCAGATGCTGAAGTGAGTTTTCATGACGAGACCAACTCTGGGGAAATGATTGAGCAGATGTTTGAGGAGGTACTTGAATATGCTGAAAGGATAGAAGACCCTGAGGACCATGACAGTGGTATTGCCGCTTGCTCCATGGAAAAGAAGAAGATGGAGACGGAGTCAGAGAAGGAGAAAAGTGAAGAAGGGGAGGCCAAAGAGGGAGAGTGCGATGAGAGCGATGAGTCTGAAAGTATTGGAGATGAGCTCACCTTTCCTCCCAGTGGCATCCTCTCTCTCTCAGCAAGTCTGTAGAGGCTGTGGTTACCCCACTGGTAAGATGCATTTGTTGTAGTCACTCATACACTGAGTCATGTCGGGGAGCTGCACTCACAAACCTAAAAATGTGCCTCCAGCTTGCACTAATGTTTTGAGCGCATTAATGAGTGCCCTGTAAACAGCACAGCTTATGACATATGTGCTAATGTCCCAACAACAGCGACTGGCAGCGAGCCAGAAGCCCAACCCTCCTTTGGTCCTGACCCCAGACGAAACCAGCACCCCCCCTGCTGACTCTGCTCCCCTGTACAGGTAATCGCAGCCGTGTCATGGCAGCTCATAATGAAGCCCAGCTGAATTCTCAGTGTTATGTTTTCAGTTTTAGTGAAACTTCAGCTTCGTGTTAAAACGATTTAAAATCCAAACGATCTGCACGGAGCTTTGAGTTCTTTTAAAGGATGCTTACAGAGCGATTTCGAACCAAGCAGCAGGTGATGGCTGTTGTGTTCACTTTTGGTTTCCGGGGTTCAAGCATTTGGGCAGCAGTGTAATGGTACCCAAAATTAATCTAGTTTGAGTATGAACATAAAATCAAACTGGGAGACAGCTGAGAGCCGTTTTTGCTAAGTTAGGTTAAAAAAAGAGAAGGTGTTAGCTGTTCATGGCGCAGCCTTACACCACCGGCTGTTGATATATCTCATACATTTACATCACTCAAGGTTCTCCTGGAGAACACTCGCCCTGAAGCACAAGCTCTCGTTTCTAGTTTGTTTTTATGGGAACTTTGATCATCCACAGTTTCTGCAGTGCAGACGCATAAAACGGGATTTCCTCCATAAGTTATTAAAACTGGAAAAGTTCCTCTTCAGGATCATGCACATCAGTGTACAGCACTACAGTAATATCTTCTACAAGCCTCACTTGATGCTTTTTTCTTCTCTGGTTTTCAGCATCGATGCCTACCGCACACAAAGGCAGAATAAGCCTCCAACCATCCAGAGTGTCACTCCAGGAGTTCAGAGACCGTCTCAGCAGACGTCCAAGCCTCAACCGTCTGTCAGCATCAAGGAGAAAATAACGGTGTGTGTGTGTGTGTGTGTGTGTGTGTGTGTGTGTGTGTGAGTTGATCAACAGATCAGCTATTATTCAGAACCAGCAGCATTACTGAAAGCTAAACTGTACTCATATTCAGCAACTTGCACATCCTGGTATGCACATAGGGAATAACAATCCACAACAGAGTCTCCTGTCACACCACCCTTATGTGGCTTAAATTATATCTGGAAATATACTGCATGAATGTATTACATGTAAGAGAAATGTTCCTTTATCCGTGATGCTCTGTGTTTGGCTGACTTTGCCCAGGCTCTTAATGAAGAAGCAGGGAAACTGCAGACTGTGATTAACCAGACGCTGCAAGCTCTGAGCTGCTGCACGGATGAGGAGCATGGAAGAGGCTCACTGGAGGAGGCTGAAGCTGAGAAGCTGCTGCTGGTCTCCTGTATGTAGACCACATGACTTTTAACTGCCAACGTTTCCTAGCTGGTCACTGTTATTCCTCTCGCTCCTATGAGCTGCTTCTTTGCAGCCATGCAGACAAAAGCTAATCAAAGTACTCGGGGTGTTAAAGGCATCATTCAGTAGTCCTCTTTAAGATTAGGAACCAGTCAAAACTGACAGCTTGACATTGTGATATCTGCAACTTCCAGTGCTGTAATAATCATATTCAGACTGTTCTCAGTGACTTTTGTTTTTCTGTTTCAGGTGAGAAGCGCTCTGCCCTGCTGGCTGAGGTGGCCAGGCTGAAGGAGGAGAGGAGCTCAGAGTCCGGAGAGGCAGCAGGAGAGAACGGTGCACACGTTTCCCAGCAGCCCTGCAGAGGGACTGTCAGCATCACAAACATCCAGCTGCCTCTCAAGGTGGAATATGTCTGCTCCTCCCACAACCGTGCAGGTACCACAGCAGGGAACGTTTCTGCGGTTGTGCAGATTTTAATGGCTCCACTTTTAACATTCATGATGCAAAAATTCAACAGAAATGTTTTGTTTGCCGTTCAGGTCGGCCGAGTCACTACTTCTTTGTTCTTATCCGCTACGGACCCTACAGCATCGTCGCCACCCCTCTGGCCACGGCTGCAGATGCTCAGAACGGGGACACCATCTCCTTCCCCACGTCCGTCACTCTGTAAGCTGCGTTTCATCAGCCGCCCTTGACCTTATGTGAAGTTTCACGTTGAGGCTCTGAAACAGGGAATATGCAGAATGGCTTAAAGGCTTGCACTGATTTGTCTTAATGTTTCAGGGAGGATATTCGCTCGTCCTTTGAAATTGATGTGGAGGTCTACAGCCTGGTGAGAGAGGACGTTTACATTTTGATTTGCAGCCGTTCTTGAATATACTGAATACTTGAATACACTGTTCATAATCAGTGTTATTTATTCAAATACTCGTGCGGCTGTTCGCACCGTTTGTTTTCTAAGCTGTTCTTTTGACCCTTTGTACTTCAGTCAGATATAGACCCGGGTCTCCTCCTTACTGCTCAATACACCAAACTTGTAGAACATATTATTTAGTATTTGTGTTTATTTAAATGAAGAGCATTATTGTATCTAAAACAGACTTTTTTTTTTTGGTTATTTTGCTGCCATCTAGAACCAAACTTCAGCTAGTGCCTGCAGCGTGGAGCGGACCTCCACCAAGCCTCGGGTAAGCGGGTCGTGTTTGTCACAGGTGGTGCGCTCTCTATATAAAACCTTTAAATACGTTCATGTTGTCTTTGCATGTACAGGTCACTCCAAGAAAGCTTCTGAATACTCTCACAGTGAGTGCTCAGTTTTATTCTCATTAGTTCTAGTCTTTGTACCCACTTCTTCCTGTTGTTTAACCATTTGTCTTGTTTTCCTGCAGAGATCCAGCGTCAGTTCAACGTGTAAGTCTTTTTATTATTTTGGTCAGTAATTTGTTTTAATTCTCAAAGAGCTGGATGGTTGCATATTTATAACAGATGGCCATAAAATGTTTTAAATTGGCATCAGTGTGTTGAAGTGTAGTTCCCCCCTTTCATGTGTATTTCCATAGCAAACATTTTGAACTTGATTTTTTTTTTCTTTCTTACCTGTAACGCTCTGAGGCTCCAGTTCATCCAGTTTTACTGAAGTCTGAGCACATTTGGACAAAGACGGCCGTAACGCCGTCACACCACCACCTGCAGCCGCTCCACATAAGTCGTGTGTTTTCATTCTGCTGTGTTTTTGCTCCTTCAGCTGCGGCTCCTCCTCTCGGCTCCCGCCGCTCCAGTAACTTCAGTCTGGTGGGCTCCCATAAGATCACGCTGGCCTCGCTGGGACACAGCAAATTCCCGCTGGATAAGGTAAGATTGTGTCTGCTGCTGAGATGTACGTTGAGGGTTGGTGAAAGTAGGATTAATGTCTGTTACCGCGGGAACCTGGTGGAAATCTGTGAATTTTGGTAATGAAAGAGCAGCTCGTTTGACAAGCAGGAAATAAGACGAATTCAGATGAAAGATTGTTCTGTGGGTGTAGATATATGAAGTATTGTTGGTGTAATGATGCAGCTGAACTGTCTCTGGGTTTTGCACCTGCTGAGAGGAAGCAGCAGCGCTGTGGACGCCCCTCCGCACGCTTCCCTCCTGTGATTTGTGTTATTACACCACACATGTTCACACGGGCTCACTGGTGATGTAACACGTCTCCCTCCTCCTCTCTCGCTTCTTCCACTCAGATGAAGCTGGATGGCAAAGTCAAGAGGCTGCTGGGAGATGAATTTCAGGAAAAGGTTTCACTTTCTCACACCACCTTCACCCCTCTGAAAACCAACCCGTCCCATGATTTCATGCATGCACGTTAAAAACCTTTTGAGGGTTACTTGCTCACAGAAAGCAACTTTCCTGTCATTAGATAAGAGAGCTTGAAGTAATCTAAAAAATGATGTAGTGGCCACAGCAGGTAGATGTTGAGTAGAAACAAATGAATTTCTTCTGTTCTGAATCCGTCTGACCGTGTGCCCTTCGTTCTTCCCCTGGCTGTAGGTGCCCTTTCTCTCCCCTCTAGAGGGCAACATCTACCTGCAGCTGGAGAGCAAGAGCCACTCTGACGTCCAGCACCAAGGCTTCCTGGTCAGGAATTTATTTATTTATGTTACAGTCAGGTTTATCTTTGCAGGATATTTCATTTGGGTTTTTTTTTTTTGCTGCACTTGAAATGTTTATTCTTTTGAATGTTTGAGTATCTCAGTGTGATGCTTAAAGCTGTGTAAAGTTTCCCACCCTCAGCATTACTTGACTGGGGTGGGAAACTTTATACAGACTCTATATGATGACTCATATTAGCTTTGATTTTCATTTATTTAACCGCCTGCTGGGGCGATGCCATCAGCAACTGATTTACTGCTGAACTATAACCTCACTCTTATTTTGAAGTTCAGCCAGCTACCTCTGGTGCTGACTTACTGGCCAGGCTGCTGTTGTGATGGTTCTCAGTATAAAATAACTGCCTCCCTGCAGCCTGTTGATGGCAGCTGCATCTACTACAGACAGTTTATAAGGCAGACCCTCCGACTAATCACAGGTGTGATGTGGAAACTTTCACCCGTTAATGCAGACAACTTGGACCCCACAGTTAAGCCAAAGACACCAAACCAGACGCACAAAAACAACATTAACATCTGCAGTTGTGTCTCAGTTTCTGAAAGGCACCAATATAAAAGCAGACCACGCTCTGGTGGGAATGTAACTCCTGTCTCGGCTAAAATTTTACACCCATCGAAGTATTTTCCTTAAAATATAAACACCCGTTTTCATTGCATTGTTGGTTTTTTTTTGTGCTTCCAGACAATGTTTGAGTTGGTCAGTGGATATGGGGTCTGGCATCGCCGCTTTTTTGTCCTGGAGGGATGCAACCTGCACTACTGGAACTACCCGAATGACCGAGAGACCAAGGTATGAACGTACCAAGAAGCAGGTTTAATATGGAGATCAAAAAGTTCCAGGATGTAATAGAAACAGTGGAAGCCCTGTTAAGTGCTTCTGCATGATCCTGTGTCAAAGCTGCTTAATTGATTTTCAGTCTGTGGAGGTCATTGGGTCCAACTAGCAGTGGGTAGCATCCTGACATCTCAAATCTAAGAAACTGTTGTGCATTAATTGGCTTCTGTTTCTGAGGCTAACAGCAGCAGCATTTAAACGTGTAGCTGACCAGCTGCAGACACTCATGATTTAATCTGGTGCTTGTGTTTAATTTGGAAGGAGGCAGAAGGCAGCATCTCTCTCGCCAGCTCACCAGGTCAGTACGTAAGGCCTGTCAAAAGGGCATCGTGCGCTCGACCTTTCACCTTTGAGCTGGTGAGCAGCACATCGCAGCAGGAGGATGACCTCAGTCAGGAGGCTGTAGCCAGGTAAGTAGGAAATTAAAACTCTGACTGCCTGAAATTAGGCCTTCAAGTTTGCACAAGTTGACACAAACACTGAATGTTGTAATAAAGTGTTTGATGTATTCGTGTATTGTAGTCAGGCTACTCTGTGTGTGAATCTCAGCTGCAAACAGAGTGCTTTCCCAGCAGGAAAAGCTCAGGTTAACTTATCAGGATCTCTTTTTGTGCACGTTGGCTCATTTTCATGGTCTGCTGCTCACAGAATTGACCTCATCTACATTTCTCACTGTGATAAATTTTGTTTGACTGGTTTGCACATTTAGGCCAATATATTCCACACTTGTTTACAGCGAGCATGACGCATGATGCTGCTCTTCTGGCTGCACCCAGCTGGCGATGTCACAGTGGGCGTTGTACTTTTGACGGCTGATGGGAAACACCTTTTGTGACACCGCTCGCCGGGGGGAGGCCGGACGCTCGTAGCTGTGCACAAACTGACAAACGCTGCTGATGTTTCCAGGTGTTTGTTTTCGGCCGACAGCAAGCAGGAGAGGCTGGACTGGATGGAGAAGCTCAACCAGGCTCTGCTGGACCTTCACACGTGGAGTCAAACCCAGACAGAGAGTCAGCAGCCAAACACGTCGAGCAGCGGGAACCTGAGGGAGAGTATACTGTAGCGCATCGTTAAGGCATCTGCTGAGATGTGATTTCAGGGTTTAGACTCTCCATCAGAGGCTCTGCTTTACTGTCGAAAGGACTCAACATATCTCAGCCTGATTTATCTTTGGGAGATCTGTGTGTGTGTGTGTGCGCGTCTGTTTCTTTTTAACCTCAAACCAAACACTTTTCTTTGGTTTCTTTTTTTTTTCTTCTGATGTCAACTGAATATTTACTTCCTCTTTTTTTGTGTGTGTGGCAATCAGCTACTTTCACCTCTGTCAGCATTAATATTGAGTCACTTTCAGTAGCTGAGGTGAATCTTCTCTTATAGCCTCATTCATATATATATATATATATATATATATATATATATATATATATATGACATATTTGGGTTCAGATTGTATTTTTGTATCATTTAAACGTGAAGGCTGAAATTATATAGAGAAACTAATAAATATCCAGATATCAGATATGAATGTTTAACTGTACTAATCTAGGATGGGAGCATGTTTGGTGGCTCCTCGGATAATTAATGGAAGTATTCCCATTTATCTGAGGAATGCTGTGGAGTATCACCAGGGTTGTATTTGCAAAGGGAATATAGGTATCAGCCATAAGTTTGAGTGCCAGTGCATCTCTGCTTCATTCCTAAAAGTATCATCCATCTGCATTTTTAGTGCAAATACATAAACTCATATTTCAGCTAGAGAGCTCATAGAGGGGGTCCTGTAGCGTGCTGCTTACAGTGAATGTGGTCTGCCTGATGTTCTGTTCTTATCCGCCTGTCACTTTGTTCTGAATGTTGATGATGTGAACTCTCATTCTATGCACTTAATGGAAGCCAGCCGGTAAAATAAATGAAGTGTAACTGCTACAAAGTGTTCCGACTGATGGATTTAACCGAACTAGACAGATTTTACATCAAATGATCTCTAACTTATAATTATTTCACCCGTCCATTTTCTTCCGCTATCCGGGGCTGGGTCGCCGGGGCAGCACCCCATCCAGGGAAAACCCAGACCTCCCTCTTCCAGCTTATCCGGGGGTGTTCCCAGGCCAGCTGAGAGATGTAACCTCTCAACTGGCCTGAGTCTGCCCCAGGGCCTTGTCCCGATCACCTGGGCGTCATCCTAGTCAGGTGCCCGAACCACCTCAACCAGCTCATTTTGAGGTGGAGCAGCAGCGGCTCTACTTTGAGCCCCTCCTGAATGACTGGGTGTTTCTAAGGGAGAGGCCAGCACCCGTCGGAGGAGGCTCAGCTTGTGTCCACAACAGTCTCGTTCTTACTGTATCTACCCAAAGATCGTGATCATAGGTGAGGGTGGGGATGTAGACCAACAGCTTCACTTTTATGCTCAGCTCATTCTTCACCATGAGACGGTTTAGGACAGGGATCCTCAACTCCAGGCCTCGAGGGCCAGTGTCCTGCAGGTTTTAGATGTGTCTCTGCTTCAACACACCTGAGTCAAATATAGAAGTCATTAGCAGGACTCTGGAGAACTTGACTGCATACTGAGGAGGTAATTCAGCCAATTGATTCAGGTGTGTTGGGTCAGGGACACATCTAAAAGCTGCAGGACACGGGCCCTCGATTTGGAGTTGAGGATCCCTGGTTTAGGACCATGGCCTCAGTTAAAGTTAAAGAGTTTTTATTTGTCATTTCAACCATATACACAGTACACAGTGAAACGAAACATTGTTTCTCCGGGACCAAGGTGCTACATAGAACAATACACACAACAGTAAACATTAAAGTGCTCTTATGCGAACATGACAGAATCAGACAGAGGAGCTAATTCATATACCAGCCTTCACACTCGGCTGCAAACTGCTCCACTGTGGGCTGGAGGCCACGACCTGATGAAGCCAACAGAATCACATCATCCACAGAAAGGGTGGAAGCCTCCCACCACTTGGCTACACCCAGAAATTCTGTCCATAAAAATTATGAACCGAATCGGTGACAAAGGGTGTCCCTGACGGAGTCCAACACCACAGGAAACGAGTCTGACTTATTGCTCTCACTGCGGTGGTGCAGGGACTGAATGGGCCCTAACAACGGGCCAGACACCTCATACTCCCACAGCACACACACACACACAGACTGGATGGGCACACTCGAATATCCTCGAGAGGATTCTGATTCTGAGGTTCAACTAATGGCCGAACTCTCAGCATAGACCTTCCTGGGGATGCTGAGGTTCTAATTATTTACATTAAATGAGTGAATATTTACATTTTCCTCTTAATGCAAACACATTTTAAAGCCTGTATGTATTCATTAACATGCCAACATGGCCGCTGCAGACATAAACCTGATATATGTGGGGAGCTTAAGAGTCTGGCAGGAAGGCGGCTCAGGTCAGGAATGCCATGCAGGAAGTGGTCTAGAATTAGACTTCCTGTTCGTTCCATGGCTGCTCTGGGTGGAGGCGCCGCTGGGTGTTATGGCACTCAAGGTGATAACAACAACGGGTGGGGAGCACGTGGCTCTGCTTTCAGGACACCCATACAGCTGTGTCAGCAGCCTTATACTCTGGGTGGATGTTACGCCTTCCACAGCTTTGAGGGATTGTGGGGCAGAAATTCAGAATTAGCCTATTAGATCATAACACATGGAGGCCAATTCATTATACAGTTATGTGAACAAGCATGCAAACTAACTGGGAGGACTAGAGAGTAACTGGGATTTTTCTCTTTTCTGTAGCTACAAGAACATCTCATCTGAACATCAACAAATGATTGAAGTCATTCGTGGCAGGAAACCAAAGGCAAATAAAAGGAAATAAAACATGTCCAGCTCTCTCTGTGAGAACCACTCTGTGTTTTAGAAAAGTGATTAAAATTTAGTGATGTTTATCCTGGCTTATTATTTCATGCCCCTTCAAATGCCTGTTTGAGGGTTCAGCCTTGGTCTCAGGATTAAAGTTGGAATCAGGTTTGGCACTGAGTTGGTGGTTGACTTCGGGGTTAGAAGCGTGGGAATCCATCAGGCAGCAGTCACTGGAGAAGAAACTGAGAACGAAAGAATGAAAACTGCTCCTTCAAACCCCTCAAACTGCACAACACTTACTCATCTGCCCAGCAACAAGCGCAGCAGGTTTAAAGTCCATCAGATAAATGGATGGATCATTATGATTTACAGTAAAGCCTAAAGTTTGGACTCTTTCCTTTTACATTTAAAGCTTTTCTAAATTGTTTGAAAACATCCAAATACTGAAAAACATGGATTGTGTTGCACATAAAGTTAAATATAGCTGTGCTTTAACACCCCCCCCCCACCATCTCCGCTGGGTTCAGTGATCTGCTCCAGTGCTCTTAGACTCATTATGCAACTAAACATGTAATGGTGGTTCCTCACAGCTTAAACCAGGTAGCCATGCTGGTTAAGTGTTTAATTCAGAACAAATGTCCAACTCGGTCACCATCAGAGCATGTGCATACTGTGACTGGAGCCGTATACCTGAAACGTGTTCAGGGCAGCACTATGTCAGTGTACAGCCAGGAGATGGTGGCATGTTTTCCTCCAGTGGGCTGAGTAGCTCGAGGTGTAAAGGTTTCAGTGGTAATGTCTGATTTCGTCCTGCGGGGCCGCTGTGAGTGCATGTAAGACTGCTGGATGTGCGGCAGAGGGAGTGACCAAGCAGCCAGACAGGAGGAAACACTGGACTGCAGTGAGCCTGGCTGTCAGTGTGACAGGACCAGGGAAAGTCAGGTCAGCGGCCTTGTTGTCCTTATCAGTGTTGTCCCACCCTGACAGGAATACATTCTGCACAACATCCTGGTGCGTCACCCTCTGTTCCTTACATGACTGAAGGAAACTGTGGCAAAGATACAGGGGGTGGTCCTGCCCAGGCTGGTCTGACCGGTGTAGGTGAAGTAAGACACAAAGTTAAACTCACACCGACATCACTATTCTTTCTTTTTTTTACTCTATCCATGTGCTTTCTTACATAAACCAATCATTTAACTATTTTTAAGGAGCTACATTTTATGTTTTATGATATCAGGTCAAATAATTGTAACAAAGTTACCAAAGTTTGCTGTTACCTTCAGCTCTGTAGATGCTTCAGCATCTTCCAGTTTCTTGTTGCAGTAATATGAGCTGCACAAACAAGCTGCAACGTCCTGGACGCCCACGCTAAAATACCCAACTTTGCAGCTTTTGAAATGTTTACAGTTTATGGGTACTTGCCCTGCTTCATATTAACTGTACAGTGGGTGACTTATTTCATAACATCATCCATTTGGATACTGGGAGGGCTCAAAGGTAGGTGGGCTCATCCGGACCGCTCCACTCTGTTTGGAGGACTTTTAGTGGAACTGGCTGCCAAGAATATGGCCTCCTGTGAGGAACATATTGTCCTCACTTCAGTTATTGTGAGTGAAATTGTATTACCTCTGCATTCTTAGTTCTTTAGCACTAATTAGCGTTAAACTGTCTGTGTGTTGCACTTGTGCAGTTTGTGGATGTATCTTTGTAACTAGCTAACATCTTACTACTGCATATCCCGCTCATTTGTGATTTTAACCCAATTTGGGACCATCATGTACTAATTGAAGATCGCATTTATTAAAAAAAAGAAAGAAAAAAAGTCAGATTTGTTTGCACCTGGAGTTGCTGCCCCCTGCTGGGCATCACAGATAATTCAGGTTTAAAGTTTTTTCACGCTGACTTCACTTTTTCAGGCCCCGAAGTGTTTTCCATCATTTATGTACAGCCTATTGTGTCCTCTAAAGTATCGTACTCACAGTACAGTTGTCCCCATTCACATATCTTTGTGTTTCTGCTGTCAGACATGGTTATGAAGCAGCAAAAACTGATTTGGCTGTAGCTCATAAACATCACACATCAGCCACCGGTCGCCTCACAGCTCATCACAGAATCAAAAGAAGTCCAGCCTGTTTTCTGGGTATGTGCATTTGCATCGAACCATCACAGAGAAAGTTACACCCACACGGACGGGGGGAGGTGGTGTTGATGGAATATTATTAAAATCTGAAATATGAGCCGGTGGTGACAGATTTCCACACTCTGGAGTTTTATTTCAGGGAAGGAGGAACTCAGAAAAAGATGCTCTGAAAAGGAAATCTGTTGGTTTTGTTCTGCTTCATCCCTGTGAGCCAAAAGCTCAGACTGCATTTTCTTTCCCTGCTCTTAGCTCTTTGTGATGTCATAGAGAGCAGATGTCTCCGATACAGCCATCTCAGCAAAGAAGACTCAGGACATAAAGTTTAAACTTTTAACTGTATTTTGATCATTTTCACAGCTTTTCTTACTGATAGTCAAACTGCACCAAAGTTATTAAGTAAAAGTTCCGGTTCTTCCACTTTTCACTATAGAAATTCCCGTTTCATGGAGTTTATGGTAGAAAAAATGGGGCATTATTTTTCATAATGACAGGACAGTTTGGACAATGAGCTACCAGAACTTTTTCTGCAATTTTACACATTTATTTCTTAGACTTTAAGCCCACAGAGTCATGCTAACAGGTTTCTTTCTTTACCACAGCAGCATTTAAAATCTGAGAAGTACCATTAAAATTGCTCTTTTTCTTATATTAAGGTATGTCAGGGATTACAGGTGTAGTAGGTAAACCTCTTTCCACTGACAGAAAGGGGCGTTTCACTGGTCCAGACCACCTGAGATCAAAGCGGGCTGTATGTGACCCATTATGTAAAATGGGTTTGATGCCCCCGGCTTAAAGGGCGAGGAGCTAAAACTGCATGTTTCGGGTAGAACCCGGGGGCAGGAAGGCCTGGTGTGAGTGAAGTAAGGATTATTTTGAGCTGTGAGTTATGCAAAGCTGCTCTAGTTGAGTCCACATGTTTCTGAGGTTCACAAACTTTAGAAACTGTGGCTAAAATGAACTTTAATTGGTGTCTAATTGTTTGTATTATTATTTTGAGATGCAGCTCTCACATTCAGCGGGCCTCATCGGTCACACTCGGCCTTTCTCAGAGTTGGTTTCGGTTCATTTGTTATTCAGTCCGCAGAGCGCCTGTGCTGAAATGTTCAAATCGCTTGAGAAAATCAGCAATGCAGCACTGAAAGATGATGTGTTTGTGCTGGCTCCAGCCACAGGGCCGCTTGGCACGCTCCTCGCTGTGTTGTGAAGAGGTCCGGGAAGCCTTGGAGGCGTAAACGGGGCGGCGGGGTCGGAGGACTTCACTGATCCACAAATAAACAAACTGTCCTCGGGGGTAGTAGCCGGCACTGGTCAGACAGCTGCAGAGGATCGGAAAGGGTCAATGACACGTGCTGTTTTTGTTTGAATGGAAATTTTTAACACGTCTTTTTTTTTCCACAACAGAGCATCGAGGACTTGACTAAATCTGAGACACCTACAAACACAATCCTGCTCGTCAAGGACTCCGTCACCTGTTGGCTCTGCTCATTTCCACTGGGTTGTAAGATAATGCTTTATACATTGTTTCTTCTATTCGGTACTTTCCCTTTGCAAGTCAAGGAGACTCTCAGGCTCTGGGGGGGGGCGTCCTGTGGAACACCAGGTCCACTCTGTTTCCACCCCCTCACCCCATGTGCCACCATCTGGACTGTTTTCCTGGTCCCCTCCCCCTGTCATCTTTGCCTTGTGATGCTTTCATGTCCCATGGGATGTTTTTAAAGTGCCATAACAAACAAAGGTCTCCGTGTTCCGGTTCTTCACACTGAATGACTGAAGTTTACCAAAGGTCACAGTGTCGGCTGGTAACGTGTCACATCACATACATCTTTGAGTGGTTTTTTGCTCAGTTGTTTTGATAGATTAATGAACAATCAAGCAGAATTCTAGCAAGTTTTCCCCTTTAATGAAGACCATCGGGAACAGCCCCTGCTAAATCCAGAGTTCATAGTATCATATTATCCCAATGCAGCACTTCGCTCTGAGACGGCTGGCTTCTTTGTGGTTCCTAGAGTTTCTAGAAGTAGAATGAGAGCCTTCAGCTACCAGCTTCCCTCTCCTGTGGATCCATTGACTGTGGATTGATGATGTAATGACCTGACACAGTCTACTGTGGCTGTCCTCTTAATGTGGACAGACGTGAGCCTCGTTTGACCCTTATTAGCATGATTCCTCTGAGGACTGGGTAGAAATGTAAGCAGTGTTGCGGTGCAGCAGTTAACACTGTCGCCTCACAGCAACAAGGTCCTGGGTTTGAATCCGTCGGCGTGCTGGGGCCTTTCATGAATTGTGCATGAATTAGGGCATGTTGGAAACATGTCCTGCTAGCCCCTGACAACCAGAGTATCTGAAGCCCTCTCATGTGTTTCCTGTTTCTACATAAAGCTGCATTAGTACGGTTGTCCTCGATTTCCTGATTGTCACATAAGGAGAGACTCCACAGTCTATGGGGGAAACCCGGCTGATGTCTTGTTGCTCAAGTTGAAATATTTTAAAGGTGGATTCGTCTCTGTTCGTATTGCCTGGCATGAATTCCAGTCAGTTCATCTCAGCACACAGACTTCATAAGTCCTTCGCTGCCTTCTTTCACTCCCCGTGTATTTATGCTGTTACTGCCACATTTTGGTCTCTCCTGTAGTCTGTGTTTTGTCCTGTTTGTTGTCCTTTTTCCTGTCTTCTCTGACAACAAAGCCTGCTTCTGTCAGAGAAGCAGGAAAAAGGACAACAAACAGGACAAAACACAGACTACAGGAAGCCAAAATGTGGCAGTAACAGCATAAATCACGGGGAGTGAAAGAAGGCAGCGAAGGACTTATGAAGTCTGTGTGCTGAGATGAACTGACTGGAATTCATGCCAGGCAATACGAACAGAGACGAATCCACCTTTAAAATATTTCAACTTGAGCAACAAGACATCCAGCCGGGTTGCCCCCCATAGACTGTGGAGTCTCTCCTTTATGTGACAATCAGAAAATCGAGGACAACCGTACTAATGCAGCTTTATGTAGAAACAGGAAACACATGAGGGGCTTCAGATACTGTGGTTGTGCAGGGGCTAGCAGGACATGTTTCCAACATGCCCTAATTCATCGCAGATTCATGCGAAAAGCCACACGCCGACGGATTCAACCCAGGACCTTGTTGCTGTGAGGCGACAGTGTTAACTGCTGCACCGCAACACTGCTTACATTTCTACCCAGTCCTCAGAGATGGTCAGGTAATGAGGGTCAGACGGAGCCACGTCTGTCCACATTTAGGGACAGCCACCAGTGAGCTCTGTCAGGTGGTTACATCATCAATCCACAGTCAGATGGATCACGGAGGAGAGGGAGCTGGTAGCTGAAGGCTCTCATTCTACTCTGGACCGGTTACGAAAAGTCGCGCCGTCTCAGAGCGAAGTGCTGCATTGGGATGATCTGATGCTGTGAACTCTCGTAGCAGGGGCTGCGGTGGTCTTAATTAAAGGGGAAAACTTACTAGAATTCTGCTTGATTGTTCGTTGATCTTCTCAAAACAACTAGAGCAAAAAACCACTCAAAGATGTTGTGATGTGACACGTTACCCACCGACACTGTAACCTTGGTAAACTTCAGTCATTCAGTGTGAAGAACCGGAACACGAATTTCCTGTTATGACCACTTGAACCCCATGGGGACATGAAGGCAAGACGGAAGGGGGGACCGGGAAACAGTCCAGATGGTGGCACAGTGGGTGAGATGAGTAAAATCAACCTGGTGTTCCACAGGAACGGCCCCCTTCTGAGAGTCTCCTTGACTTGCAAAGGGAAGGTCCCCGAAATCAAAGAAACAATGTATAAAGCATTATCTTAACCCAGATGGAAATGAGCAGAGCCAACAGGTGACGGAGTCCTTGACGAGCAGGATTGTGTTTGTAGGTGTCTCAGATTTAGTCGATCCCCTCGATGCTCTGTTGTGAAAAAAAAACATGTTAAAAATTTCCATTCAAACAAAAACGGCGCGTCTCATTGACCCTTTCCCATCCTTCTGCAGCTGTCTGACCAGTGCCCACTACCCCAAAGAGGACAGTTTTGTTATTTTGTCGTCGGTGAAATCCTCGACCCCGCCACCATTCCACCTCCAAGCTTCCCGGGTACCGCAATTACAGGCGACCGTGCCGAGCGGCCCTGTGGCTGGAGCCAGCACAAACACATCATCTTTCATGCTCGTCTGATTTCGACGATTTGAACTCACTTTTCAGCACGGCGCTCTCCGGAACTGAATAACAAATAAACCGAAACCAGACTACAGGCCAATGTGACCGATGACCCCGCTGAATGTGAGACTGCGCTCAAAATAATAATCAAACGATTGAACACCAAATTAAAGTTCGTTTAGCCACAGTTTCTAAAGTTTTCTGAACCTGCAACGTGTGAATTCAGACTGGAGCAGCTTTGCATAACCACAGCTAGAATCCTTCTTCACTCACACCAGGCCTTCCTGCCGGGTTCTTCCCGAAAACATGCAGTTTTAGCTCCTCGCCCCTTTAAGACCGGGGGCATCAAACCCATTTACATAATGGGTCACATACACCCGCTTTGATATTCAGGTGGTCTGGACCAGTGAAGCGCCCCTTTCTGGTGGAAAGAGGTTTACCTACACCTGTAATCCCTGAGACATCTAATAAGAAAAAGACAATTTTAATGGTTCTTCTAGATTTTAAATGCTGCTGTGGTAAAGAAGAAACCTGTTCACATAGACTCTGTAGCCAGAATAGAAATGTGTAAAATTGCAAAAAAGTTCTGGTAGCTCATTGTCCAAACTGTCCTGCCTCTGGAACATGCCATTTTTTTCTACCATAAACTCCATGAAGCAATTTCTATAGTGAAAAGTGCAAAACCAAATTTTACTTAATAACTTTGGTAGTTTGACTATCAGTTAGAAGGCTGTGAAGATGATCAGAATACATAAACTAACTGTAGTCTTCTTTGCTGATGAGTATCTGCTCATGACATCACAAAGAGGCTGAGAGGGAAGGGAATTGCGGTCTGAGCTTTTGGCTCACAGGGATGAAGCAGAACAGAAACCAACAGATTTCCTTTAGACATTCTTTTTCTGAGTTCCTCCTTCCCTGAAATAAAACTCCAGAGGAAATCTGTCACCACCGGCTCATCTGCAGATTTTGATGATCTCATAGACCTCCCCATGTGGTGTAACTTTCTCTGTGATGGTTATGCAAATGCACATGCCCAGAAACAGGCTGGACTTCTTTGATTCTGTGATGATATGCGGGTGATGTTATGAGCTACACCGAATCAGCTTTGTGCGTGGCCTGTGACACAGAACACAAAGATATGTGAATGGGGACACTCTCTTGTGGATACTTTGAGGACACGGTGTGTGCGTGAATGATGGAAACACTGAGGCCTGAAAAGTGAAGTCAGCGTGAAAAAACTAAACGTGATTTCTGTGTAATGCCACAGTAGTCACAAATCTAGTTTTTGTGTTTCTTTTTGATGATGTGATGTTCATAGTACATGATGGTGCAACTAAGTCACAATGAGCGGGATATAGTAGTAGATGTTCATAGTTACAAAGATACATCCACAAATTGCACAAGTGCAAACACACAGACAGTTTAACAACTTTAGTAGTTGCTAAAGAACTGAGGTGCAGAGGTAATACAATTTCACTCACAATAACTGAAGTGAGACAATATGTTCCTCAGCGGAGCCATGTCTTGGCAGCCAGTTGCTGAAACCATCAGAATGGCACCATGCGGATGGCCCAGCCTACCTTTGAGCCCTCCCAGTATCCAAATGGATGATGTTATGAAATAAGTCACCCGGCTGCTACAGTTAATATGAAGCAGGGCAACTGTTCCCATAAAATATAGATTTTTTCAAAAGCTGCAAAGTTGGGGATTTTAGCGTGGCATGCCAGAGTTGCAGCTTGTTTGTGCAGCTCATATTACTGCAACAAGAAACTGGAAGATGCTGAAGCATCTACAGAGCTGAAGGTAACAGCGAAGCTTTAGTATTTTTCTACATTATTTGACCTGATATCATAAAACATAAAATGTAGCTCCTAAAAATAGTTAAATGATTGGTTTATGTAAGAAAGCACATGGATAGAGTAAAAAAAAAAAAGAATAGTAATATCGTTCTGTCTTACTTCACCTACACCGGTCAGACCAGCCTGGGCAGGACCACCCTGTTCCAGCAGCTTCCTTCAGTGTGACAGAGTAGCACCAGGAGTTGTGTCAGAATGTATTCCTGTCAGGGTGGGACAACACTGATAAGGACAACAAGGCCGGCTGACCTGAACGTCCCTGGTCCTGTCACTGACAGCAGCACTGCAGTGCCATGCTTTCCTCCTGTCTCCACTGTGAGTCTGCCACACATCCAGCAGTCTTACATGCACTCACAGCGCAGACGAAGTAGAACGTCCACTGAAACCTTTACACCTCGAGCTACTCAGCCCACTGGAGGAACGTACCACATCTCCTGGCTGTACACTGACATCCAGTTACCTGAACACGTTTCAGGTATCGACTGCAGTTCACATATGCTCTCAATGATAACCAATTGGACATTTGTCTCAAATTAAACACTTAACCAGCATGGCTACCTGGTTTAAGTTGTGAGGAACCACCATTACATGTTTAGTTGCATAATAAGTCAGGGCACTGGAGCAGATCACTGAACCCACGAGGTGGTGTTAAAGCACACTATATTTAACTTTATGTGACACAATCCAGTGTTTTTCAGTATTTGGATGTTTTCAAACAATTTCAAAAAACTGAAGTTCCAAACTTTAGGCTCCTATTAAATCATAATAGATCCATCCCATTTATCTGATGGACTTTAAACCTGCTCCGCTTGTTGCTGGGCAGATGAGTAAGTGTTGTGCAGTTTGAGGGGTTTGAAAGGAGCAGTTTTTCACTTCGTTCTAGTTTCTTCTCCAGTGACTGCTCCTAATAGAATTCACGCTTCTGAAGCCGAAGTCAACCACCAACTCAGTGCCAAACCTAATTGCAACTTTAATCCTAAGACCAAGGCTGAACCCTCAAACAGGCATTTGAAGGGACATGAAATAATAAGCCAGGATAAACATCACTAAATTTTAATAGTTTTCTAAACACAGATAGTATCACGAGACTGGGACGTGTTTATTTCCTTTTATTTGCCTTTGGTTTCCTGCAGCAAATAACTACAATAGTCCTAATATTCAGATGTTCTTGTAGCTACAGAAAAGAGAAAAATCCCAGTTCCTCTCTAGTCCCTCCCAGTTAGTTTGCATCTTGTTAGCATGACTCCTATAATGAATTGGCCTCCATGTGTTATGATCTAATAGGCTGATCTAATTTCTGCCACAATCCCTCAAAGTTATCAAAGCCATATCACCCCAGAGTGTAAGGCTCTGACGCAGGTCTATGGGTGTCCTGAAAGCAAAGCAGCCACCCGTTGTTGTTATCACCTGGTGGGACACAGGCGCGCCTCCACCCAGAGCAGCCATGAAGAACAACAGGAAGTCTAATTCTGACACTATCATGGCATTCCTGACCTGAGCACCTGCTGCCAGACTCTTGAGCTCCACATATATCAGGTTTATGTATAGGCAGTGTGGCATGTTAATGAATACATGGGCTTGGATGTGCATTGAAATGTCAATCTTCACTCACTTAATGTAAATAATTAGAACCTCAGCATCCCCAGGAAGGTCTATGCTGAGACATCAGTTGAACCTGGGATGCCAAAATCCTATCGAGGATATTCGAGTGTGCCCATCCGTGTGTGTGTGTGTGTGTGTGGATGTCAGGTGTGTGGCCCGTTGTTAGCCGTTCAGTCCCTGCACCACCGGCAGTGAGAGCAATAGTGCAACTTCGTTGTGGGGGCTTCGTCAGGGACGCCCTTTGTCACCGATTGGATGATTTTTATGGACAGAATTTGTGGGTGTGGTGGAGGCTTGCAGCTCTGTGGATGATGATGTTGGGCTTCATCAGGTCGTGGCCTCCAGCCCACAGTGGAGCAGTTTGCAGCCGAGGTGTGAAGGCTGGTATATGAATTCAGCTCCTGTGTGATTCTGTCATGTTTCGACATAGAGCACTTTGATGTTTGTGTGTATTGTTCTATGTAGCACCTTGGTCCAAAAAAGTAATATTCTTGATTTTTTCATTGTGTATGTGTATATGGTTGAAATGACAAATAAAAACTCTTTTTAGACTTAAACTGAGGCCGTGGTCTTAAACCAGGGATCCTCAACTCCAAATCGAGGGCCGTGTCCTGCAGCTTTAGATGTGTCCCTAAGACCCAACACACCTGAATCAATTGGCTGAATTACCTCCTCCTGCATGCCAAGTTCTCCGAGTCCTGTAATGACTTCTCTGCTTGAGCTCGTGTGTGAAGCGGAGACACATCTAAAACCTGCAGGACGCTCACCTGAAAACTTCTGGTGGATCCCTGTCCTAAACCGTCTCATGGTGAACCGGGGCTGAGCGTGAAAATATGAAGCTTGTTGGTCTACCTCCACCCTCACCTATGATCACGATCTTTGGGTAGATACAGTAAACGAGACTGACGAGCTGAGCCCTCCGACGGTGCTGGCCTCTCCCTTGAGAAACACCCAGTCATTCAGGAGGGGGCTCAAAGTAGACCAGCTGCTGCTGGCCTGCAAAATCAGGC
>JAMQGT020005208.1:0-15076 GCA_024447675.2 Pterophyllum scalare
CACAAACATTCTGTCATCAAACTGTAGGTGGCAAGTGTGACTGACCCATTCCTTCCCCCACAGAAACAAAAGATGTGTGGAAATATCTAGTTTAATATCGCCCTTGTTAGCCAATACATCTATAAAATACTATTTTTTTGCAGTGTACAGTACTGTGCCAAGCTAATTTCTTTAGATTGCACTAGGATAATGGGAAATAGGTCCAGAGGTTTATTGAAAACAAACATGGAAATACAGTTCATAAGGCAAAAAAAAAGTTTCTACAGTTCTAACAAGTTTGAAAATCAATATTTGGTATGACCCCCTTTAGTTTTCAACACTGCCTGAACTCTCTTCTGCAGCTTTCTTGTAATTTCTTTAAGCAGTCGTCAGGAATAGTTCTCCAGGCTTCTTGAAGAACATACAAAACTCTTCTTTGGAAGTTGGCTCCCTTTTGTTCTGTTCTCTGTCAAGATGATCCCACACTGCTTCAATAATGTTGAGGTCCGAGCTCTGGGGAGACCAATCCATGACTGATAGTGTTCCACTGTATGTTTTTTCTATCCAGGTATGCTTTTACTGCATTTTCAGTGTATTTGGGATCATTGGCATGCTGAAAAATGAAGCCGTTGCCAATCAGATGTGTTCCAGATGGTATTGCATGGTGGATCAAAATCTGATGGGCCTGTGTTTTTTAATTGCATGAATTTTGACAAGATCCCCAACACCATTAGCTGAAATACAGCCCCAAACCATGACAGAGCCTCCACCATCCACATAGTGATGAAACCTGTTGTCACTAATTTTCAGTCCAGTTCATGTGTAATTTGGCATACCTCAGTATTTTTTCCTTGTTTCACTTGCTTAAAAATGTCTTCTTGACAGCCAACCTTCCACTGAGACCACTGTGACCATGCCTTTGTGACTGACTCTTAGTAACTAAGTGCTTAAAATTACAAATTTTTTGTTATTGTTGTTGCTAAATTGTCTGTTATGTGTAGACACAGCACTGGTTTATCCCTGGTGCCATTTTTAAATGCTTGAATGATTCACAGGTCAGTGTTAAGTGGCTTAACAAACAAACAAACAAACAAACAAAAAAAACAATCCTCTGAAAATGATCAGGTACAAGAACCAGACTGAAAATGGGTGAAAAAGGAGCCAATGTCCAAAGAAAAACTTTGAAAGACTTTCAGA
The DNA here is from genome assembly GCA_024447675.2 of Pterophyllum scalare. Taxonomy (NCBI): domain Eukaryota; kingdom Metazoa; phylum Chordata; class Actinopteri; order Cichliformes; family Cichlidae; genus Pterophyllum; species Pterophyllum scalare. Next base: position 1,177 of record JAMQGT020005208.1, read on the forward strand.
GGTCTAGAACTATAGCTTCAAGACCACTTTAAAATAAATTACAACAAAGTCTGGAAGCAAAATATAAAGAAATGAGGGGTGGCTCAAAAGTTTTGCACAGTACTGTATGCAGTGGTATCACAAAACACTAACAAAATGTTAATAAGCCTTCCTGCTCTTTGGCCACAGACCTATGGGCCAAACATAAGAAAATATTAACCAATGTATTCACGATGATGTCTGAGATCACTTGAGCAGCGAAGTAGTCATTTGATCTGATTCCTCTAAATCACATACTCTCACAAGTGTTCCTCATCACTGGAGGCAGATTGACCTCTAATATCAAGGGGGTAGGGGTTAAAAGAAAATGATGAGATGCATAAAAACTAGGAGGAGAAGGGAGGGGAAAGAGGAGATTTGCATTTATAGCTCTTACTGTATTATGAAGCCATATGGCAGCACAAATCTGTAGTCTCTGAAGTATTTTTACAAGCTTTACTCTTTATCAGCTACATCTGTAAAGTCCCTGGAAACATTTTGTTGACCTTCAACCATAATTATCTCCTTCCACATCACCTCCCTATTGTTATTCCATGTCTGGGCGTTTTGTCTATGCTTTATTTTCACCTTCTTTAGATGTGTAACAATTAGATATTACTTTAATGCACCAAAGAATTGTGTCACTTTGATGAAGAACAGAGAAAACTGGCTATGATCTTTGCTTTTGGATTTTTATTATTAAGTTTAGCTGAAGAGATACTGAATAGCTGCCACTTACAGACATATGCAATTTCTCTTTTAATAACCACACTACTGTACAAGTTATCAAACATTTTTTTTTTTTTACCTCATCAGATCAAAAACCATACATTTTGAAGTGCTGTTTACAAGTGCACTTTGAAACTTGAAAATTTAGTCTCTTTAAAGAAGCACAAAGATTAAATCAAGCTGATGAAATTTTAATAGCGCTTCAGCAAACATGGGTGCTGGTCATCTACTGCCACATCACTTTGGATCCTGAGGGCAGGACTCACCTAAGGCTAGTTTGTGGTACTCCTGATATTCTTAAAGGACAGCTGCCTTTTTCTTCTTTCTTATCAGCCTCATTCTCAAACCAATTAGAGTGATTTTAATCATACTGTATTACGAGTGATTAACCCTTTAGTGCATTTAATTAACCTTTGCAGCCAGTGATTCTCATCAGGCAAAGCTTCGTGCTATTTTTTTCTATAACATAGGCTTTAAATAAGCACACTTTAAACTTGTGGGAAATCTAATGTGTAAAGTGGGAGGAATCACTTGCCAATTGCTCAAGGGGACAGAAAAAAATAGATATATTGTCAGCCTAACATCATTAAAGACGGATTGCCGAGTAGAATCAATGAGAACATTTTTTGCTAATATTGAAATATTAGTAAGCTATGACACCAAAATATGAAAGTATAGTACACATAAAACCCATGCTCAATTAGAAGAGTGGATAAATATACCTTAGAAATAATCAGATATAACTGTAGCCCAAAGATTTGGCAGAATTTTTAATAATTATATATTCACTGATTTAAAATTATTTGCAAAAAAATTAAAAATAAAAATTCTACACTCTGATCAGTAACATGAGTGGAAATCAGTTTCAATCCTCAATGCATAAAATTCATAATGGATAATAATTTAGAACGGTTGAACACAGACGGAATCTTTCTGCATATTTCAGGGCAGCCACTACTCGTAAGAGGGGAAAATCATTCTGACAACTCGTCAGTGTGTCATATAAACACATTATGGATGAAATCTTTGGTACCAGGGGCATGTAGTAGGCTTATGTATAATGTACCATGGCAGAGCATAGCTTTTAACTAGGGTTTCAAATAAAAGGTGGATGAAGGGAATGACTATCAAGTCTGTGTGGGTGTCTTCATAAATTAGCCTAAGTACAATACTTCACAGGATCAACAGTCATTTGCCACAACTATGCTATGATGAATTTTTAAAGCAATAGAAGCTTATTGAGAGGAAAAAGACAAAACTGAACCAAAGATTTAGAAACTGTGTGCAATATGATGCTAGACACAAACAAAAGCAAGCACCTCATCAAACAAAATCAATTATTGATGCAATATCATGAAATTGACCCAGAATTGTATGAATGACAGTTGTGGTAGTCATGATCAAAACAGTAACAAAAACGAAAGCCAGTGCAACCAAGCAACAATGGGATCTTCAAAAATCTCAAAAGAAGCAAAACGAAAGACAAGGAAATGATTGGAAAAGCCAGAAAAATCAACTGGATGCTTGACACTAAGGGAAAACTATGGCAACACACAGATCGGTATGAATAAATTACGACCCCATGCACAGACCAATCAGCCTTCATTAATTCCATTGTGCGAGTGATAGCAGGTGAAATATCACCATGAACATACTTTGTCATGTATTAGAAATATGACAATATCACTCTTCGGTGTTCAGTCAAACACAGTCTACAACCCATCGACGTGGCAAACCTTTGTTCTGATCCTCTCTGTTGTAAGACTATTTAAAAAATGTAAAGAATTTGCATCAACATATGCCATTTATAACAATAATTGGGGTCATTAAAGTAGGACATTTATGAGCTAAATGCAACATTGGCCTGGGTGGCTTTTTTATGGACTACTGCTCCCTTGGTGTTTAAGTATATTGGTCTCAAGGCTCTGCGTCACCTTGATCCCTGTGAACCCTCCTCCTCCCCAGCCCCAAACAGTACTCAGTCTTCCCCACAGCACTCTGCTCTGGCTGTCAGCACTGAGCAAGGCCACCTCTCTTTACCTCTGATTTACATTTATTTCCCTTTGCCAGTTTTTATTTATTGGGGCACTTCACATTTGGCACATATCTCTTAGGGAATCATAAGCCCTTTGCTGTACCTTGGCATTCAAATGAGTTTCACTCCCACAAAGCATCACTGGCACAGCTAAGCTAGCACTTAATATGTTGAGGACAGAAGCCACAAAAAATGGGAATTATTTATCAAGTTGTTTTAGCACATTTTATTTTTGTGCTTTTAATTTCACACTTTTGCCTAAACGAATACCTTATGAAAATAGGCCTTTGACACTGTCAGCCAAATAGCCACAGCTTCATTCATCCTAATACCTCAAAGAGTTGCTACATATCCCAGGCTACACTGCCACCAACTACTCACTTTCAGTTTTAAAACAGCTAGCCATTATAATTATACTACTCCCATTGCTTAAGCTTTTGATAATGAAATTAACTGAAACATGTATTTTGGTAAATGATTATACAGTTATGGCTGCATTTAAATGGTCAGGGTGAATACAGGGTGACTTAACAACAGTACAGTGGAAGGTTTGCTGTATTAATTGCAACAAATTATATATTTTTTTGTTTGTTTGTTCAATTTCTTCTGATTTTTAGGTGGAAATGACATTCATGAAGACATGGTCATGGTCTGTGTAGGTAAATCCCCTTCCTTCATGTTCCCACCCACCCCCAACATCACCTACCAGAGGACAGCAAGGGGACCGTGAGTGGGAACTAGTGTGGGTGGGTTTAAAAAGGAAGTCATGAATTACCTGTCGGTTGGTGCTTTGCCCCGCAGTCTTGAATCCCCCCTGACAGCTGCACTCAGAGACACTGTATGGGTCGGAGCTAGTCGATGAGCATTTGGAGAGTGAGTCACATCCCACCACAAATGTGTTGTCCAAGGGGAGCTCCTGGATCACATGGTGTTTCTTTGGGGCCACTGGTGTTTCGGGTTTGATTTGAAATGTAGGCTGAGGGGATGCAGATTTGTAATGCTTGGCTAAATCGGGGCTGTCAGGTTTGAAGGTGGTGGGCGTGGTTGCCCAGTTGTACTTCCCCATGGTTTGCTCCTCTAGCTCCACAGGGAGATCCAGTGTGCCATTAACATGCTCATGCGTAGGGTCGTCAGGCTTGGATTCATCTATGGTCACAAAGTTCAGGAGGAGACTCTTGGGGGATCGCTTCTTTCTCTTCTTCTTTTTCTTGATCTGACGGTTCTCTTGGTTGGGTGACACCCACTCTCCACTTTGCTTGCCCTTCTGCACTACTTTGTGTCTGGGTGTCTGCCGGCAGCGCACTAAAGCAGTCACAAATATCACCAAGATGACAGTCATGGTCCCTGCTATGATAGCTATGACAACAATCACATATCCGTTAGCTTGAGGTGCTACCTCACTGTCCCCTATGTTGCGATCCAATGGTGTCTCCATGCTTTTTCGTAGCTGCTCTTGGATAAAGGTAGCATTTGACACAGTGTCATTGACAAACAAATGAACAAGGGCAATAGCATGTAATGACTCCGGCTGGCCTAAATCTTTGACTTTGACCACCAGTCTATGCAGCCCCTGATCAGCTGCAACTATTTTCTCCTGCAGTGTTATGTTACCCGTTGTTTTGTCGATGGCAAAGAGACCTCGGGGAGAGACCCTAGATGTAATGATGATGCTGCTGATAAGACTGTATTGCAGCTCAGCATTCATACCAGTGTCATTGTCAATGGCAAACACTCTGGTGACCACAGCACCAGGGGTGGTGGTGGTTCGCACTAGGTCATATGAGAAATTGGAGGATGGAATGACGAACACAGGACGATTGTCATTTACATCAACAACATTGATAGTGACCTTGGCGTAAGAAGAGCTTGGAGGTTGCCCTCCATCAATTGCCTTTACCATAAATGTGTAGGAGCTTTGCTGCTCCCTATCAAAGGTAATATTGGGTTTGATCACACCAGTTTGGGGGTCAATGATAAAGTTGTCTTTCCCATTCAAAATGGACAAAGTTACAACAGCATTATCTCCTGCATCTGCATCCGTTACTGTGATTAAGCCAACAGTTCCATAGAGAGGCAGGTTTTCAGGCACATAGAAGTTGTACTCAGGGTGTGTGAAAGTTGGGCTGTTGTCATTAAGGTCCTGGACAATCAGCTTGACAGTGACATTGCTCTGCAGGGATGTAGAGCCATTGTCCCTCGCTATGACACTGAATGAGTACCTCTCCTGCTTTTCTCTGTCCAGTCGTTTGCCAACAGAGAGAATTCCTGACCGTCTGTCAATGTTAAACCCATCAGGTGCATCAGGGCCAAGAGTATAAATAATCTCAGCATTATGTCCACTGTCTGCATCAGTGGCGCTTATTTTTATTAACTGTGTAGAGGGATCGTTGTTCTCCGGTATGGAAAGCTGGATTTCAGGCTGGGGAAAGATGGGTGCATTGTCGTTCTCATCCTTGATTTTAATTAAGACCATAGCTGAAGTGTTCAAAGGAGGTGTCCCTCTATCCGAGGCTACTATCTTAATTGCATATTCTCGAGTCGTCTCATAATCTAGAGGAGCAGCTGTCTCTAGTAAGAACTGATCATTAAAGACAGGCTTCAATCGGAAAGGAACATCATGGTCAGTGTAGCAAGCTACTTTGCCATAAAGATCTGCATCCTTGTCAGTAACAGTAATTAGGGCTATTTTGGTGTTCAGAGGTGCATTCTCAGACAGCAGAACAGTTCCATTAACCAGGTTGATAATGTAGCGAGTGTCTATAGAGGGAACATTGTCATTAATGTCTGTTACATTAACAATCACTGTAGCTCTGGAGGGGGTGGAGCTGCCATCACTGGCCAGGACAATGAGTTTATGAACAGGAGTTACTTCCCTGTCCAGTGGCTGCTTCACAGTGATAAGTCCAGTAGAGCTGTTGATGGCAAAGTGACGTTTGGTTGAGGAAGAGATCTGGTTGCTGAAGGCGAAGTGGATCTGTGCATTGGAGCCCAAATCTGCATCCGTGGCATGAAGCTGAGCGACCGATGTCCCCACTGGTGCATTCTCTGGTACTGTGACTTCCAGCTCACTGTCCTTGAAAATGGGACGATTGTCATTGACATCAGAAATAGTGACTTGGAGAATGGCTGTGCTGGATTTGGGAGGGTTGCCACCATCCTCCACCTTTATCTTCATGACAAAGGTATCCTTCTGTTCACGATCCAGGTTCTGTTGAACAATAAGCTGTGGCCACTTGTCACCTTCGGGCGTCTCAATGATGTCTAAGCCAAACTCGCTGACACTCTGCAAAGAAAGGACAATATATTTAATTGGTGGTGTTGTTTTTATATACCTATTTGAATAATGCAAACAAAATCTAACCAAAAAACTTGTGAATGTTAACATTTTAAATGTGCAGCTTTAAAAACGTATTTTCTTGTGTGTTTTTCAATTATGAGACAAGACTGTATGGGCAGAAAGTTTAATTTGGTGCAAAAAAATTGTGAAACCTCTTTTATGAATACAGGCTTGAATATATTGGTACTATAACTGAAAAAAAATCACATATTGACTTGGCTAATAACAGAGATATGTGGTAAGAATTCCACAGCATTCTTGGGCATTTTTATTCTTAAAGTGAAGATTTTTCAATTATCTTATAATAACAAACATCTTGTTGAGGTATTTCCTTGGGTTATTCAGGTTCGTTTATAGCCCTTCTTATGTATTCTGATGAATGTCAAGTTAAACAGCCTGGGAAATTCTTCAACAAAAGCAGCTGGCTTTTCGCTCTGCTCTGCTCATCTCAGTTGGGTCTCTACAAATGTGCAAACATGCTAATCATCTGCCAGTTTTTTAGGCTTTAAGTCATTTCTGTCACCTTATAAATACATCCCAGAAAAACACATGAAATACTTTATAATAAATCCTTTTCAAATGACCATTTTTTTGGTAAATGATCTGCCCTCACTTTCAACTAATTACTATCTGAAGGGATTCATTTATGTCTTTATCCTCCTCATCAGATTGCTCACGCTCTCAGATTTCACTCCACCTTCCTGTACTGTGTCAAGTTAAAACACAACAAGAGACATTATAAACATTTAAACTTCTAATAGGAGTGAGAGACAGCTGGAAATGAAGCCACAGCAATAAACCACTTGCACACACCTCAAGGCCAAATCTCTATACATAAAGAGATAGACAGTCAAAAATTATTTTCTGTTAGAAATGCTTTTCACTCAGAAATAGCTCAATCTAGGCAAAAGTAAAACCAGAGGATAATGAAAACAAATGAATGAGTAATCCACAATATACCCCAGGAAAGGGCACTTACTGTTAAGAATAATTTCCTTCCACCCAAAAAAAAAGACTAGCACTAATGTTCACTATTTGTGGAGTACTGACAGCTGTTATATGGTATTGATCCATACCATATTAGTGTGTGAGAGAAAAAGACAGACAGAGGAAGACAGACAGAGAGAGAGAGAGAGAGTAGGGGGAGGAAATAAGAAGACGATCAAGCTCATGAATGAGCTGCATGCACATTATGAAACAAAGAAGCCCTTTGAAGCTCTTTCAGTCAGAAGCAGTTTCATGGTAAAACAAGAAAAAGCATCCTCTTTAAAGAGATAAGCTTCATGCTGCACATAATGTTGGAAGAGATTACTCTGTCTAGGCACAGCTATCAAATGAGATTAAGATATATACATTCTGCTTATTCAAGGGAGAAACACTTCAACCAAATTGTGAGCACAAGAGTCCTCAGTTGGTTTCAAAATCTAGAACTGTCCTTGTGCCAACATAGCTTTGTAGCCGACACAAGAAAACGTGCAGCTGCAGCATGTAAATTATTGTGTACGCTGAAAAATTGCTTGCAGAAGGAATGTTGTCAACATGTCAGTGATTGACAGAACTACTTAAAACAGCCAACACCGCAGCAATGATCTTTCAGACCTTATTTTGTCATCCTTCTGGCAAGCAAAAGTCATATAGGGATAAGCAGACATAGCATATAAAACTCTACGTGGAAATGTAGAAAAAAAAAAACTGCCTTATGGATAAACTCAGCTGAATCTTTATGTACCCCGCAGAAGTATTTCTAACTGAAAAGTCCAAGACAACATTCTAGGGGCTGTATTGTTAAGCACTACTGCAGCTACACAGACCTCCTCAATCCTCAGTCGTTTGAACAGTTTGCAGATTCGGCACAGTATAGCTCAGTATCTGCACACTGATATTTGGCAAAGCCTGATGTTAATAGTAGGATGTTGAGTTAGCATGTGTCAAAGGGAATGCTGCACAATGATTTATAAGCCAGCGTTTCCTCTATGCTTTTGTCTTTTTTTCCACACAATTTTACAACTGACAAGGCAGCACTCACCGCATTTCAATAACTTGGGGAGAGCTATCTCTCAGGCTGTGCATCCTCCTGAATGCAGAATTAGTCTGGTGGATTGTGATAGGATCTAGGGCAGGCTAAGAAAAGGCCAAATACTAGCATGAATCACTCACTGGAAACCTTAAGGCTGAGTGAGAAGGACAAAGCTCTCTAAACGGTCAAGTGTGCACATTAGACCATGCTTTGCTCTGCCACCTCACATATTCTGTACAGGTACATGTCTTCTTGAACTTTGATGACTTGCCTTTCATCCCACATAACAGGGCCACAGGTTCTCTGGAAGCCAAGGGGGGGATTACAGCACTGTATTTGTGAGGTTTGTGAAGTACAAAATCTAATCAGAGTTGGCTAATTTAAATGAAACTGATAGAGGGACACTGAAAGAGGCAGAGGTGGCAGATGATGAGGGAAGGATGAATCTGAACCCCATTTTGCAGACAGTGCCTCAGATTATCAGTAGATGCATCTTTCACTCAAGTTGATGACCTTATTAAAACTCAGAGGAGACTCAGATTGGGCTGTGAATATATCAGGAAGACTCTAGTCACGGTGATGCCCATGGATGGGACTAAATAGGCAGAGGTATTCATCACAAGCTATAGCACCTCTTTATAATGCTGATAGAAACTCTCTCTCGCTCTTTCTCTCTCTCTTTCTCTTCCTCATTCTTTCTCTCTATCCCTCATCCCCTTTTGCCCCTGGTCATGATCTCATGCATATAATTAAGACAAAAGAACCTAGGAATTGTTTGCCTCTTTTCGTCAACCCCTAGAAGAAGAAAATGTGTCAAAATAGGATGCTAATGAAAAGTAGAAATGCTGGAGAGCGAGTTCTCCACCCAAATATTCAATGCCTATAGGCAGCATGCAATGAATTAATCACATTTTTCTTGCTACATAGGAATGAAGCTTGAATAAATTTTGCATCTTCAAATCAGTTTGGGAATTAATTTGGTCAGCCTCAGACTTGGAGTACTAGAAAAAATTCTACTCCAGCCACTCAAAAATCTAAGGTATATTTCAGTTAGAAATATAAAACCAAGTGGACTGCCCCTGGTTGTTGGAATAAGGTTATTTATAAATGCCCTCAAGATGGCTCAACCAAAATAGAGATATCCTGTTTTACTAGTGGGGCACAGTCAAGATAGTGACAGAAACCTGATTTAAACAAAATCATCTGAACAAGATGCTCATTTTAAATCTAATGAAAGATGCTGACATGAATGCAACTTGGATTAACAGTGCATGTCAAGCTCCAAGCACTGGCATAAAGAATGGTGCCAACTTTTGAAATCGAAAAAGCAAGAGGAAAACCAACACCAAGATCTCATTTAGCCCTGAGTATGTTTCTGTGTTGACCCGACGTATCCTGTGAATATGTAGTGATCAAATCGCTTTTCATGGGAGATTCTTCTCCAGCCATGCATGTGATTACTTTCTCTGACCTTGACCATTTCTTAGGACAACTTCTCTGCAATTCAGGTGACGTAACACACTGCTGCACTGATGGTGGAGTTTTGCTCAAAGTATGATTATCAACCATTATATGTGGTGCTGGGGCACTGTGTAGGAAGAAATTACCCGTTGTCCTCCTAGGCTTTGAAAAAGAAGAAAGTTGCACAAAAAAGGCCACCATGTTTCTTTCATTTCTTCTGTATATTGACAACTCAGGCAAGTTACATGTGGAGTGACAGACCACTGAGTATGGCTCATTGTGCTACACAATGGAAGCAATTTTAGCACTGTGCCCCGTACAACACAAGAAAAAACTGGGCAAACTATCATTCTGAGGGAGCTTCTGAGACAAATCTCACAGGACCATACAAAGATAGTCCAAGGGTGGCTTAGCGGCCAAGAGCTATTCTAGGAATTGCTTACACATTCCTTCCCCCCCTAAACCCCTGGCTTTCTACTTCACTTCTAAAATAAAACATACCAAAGGCTGAAAATGTATCCAACTCCCTTTAATGCTTCTCCCTGTGTTTTACTCATATGAAACCAGCAATACAAGGAAATTAATCTTGAATACAATGAGGATATAATGAGAAGTACTGAATCGGAGCTGTGGAGCCAAGGATGCTGCAAGAAGAATTTCCTGCTAAAGATAACACAACCACAGCCTAGGTACAGATTTTAGAAAGCTCCATATTGTGGAAAGGGCAAAGAAAATTATAGCAAATGATCATCATAATGAGCAGAACATTTGGTTGGTGATTTTCCAGGCATGAACAATTCAGGACATTGCGCTGGAGAGGTCCTGGCAGTGGGGAGACTCTTTAAAAATGCAAATTGGTATTCAAGGCCGACACAGGCAGCAATGATTCTGTTCATTCCTACACAGTGTTCATGTCATCTGAGACTCCACGATGGACTCGTCATCCTGTCTCACACTGTTGTCTTAAATACAACAACCTTTTTTGGTTTATCATAGTTAGAATTCCCTCCGGAGTGCTTGGGTTTCCCTCTTAAATTAAAATTTAGTTTTATGTGGTCATGTAACCTCCAGCATTTATCTGCAAAGCATAAAGTGTTGTCTAGACTGAGAATGAAGAATGAATGATATTATCTTACATTTCTGTATTTGGAGCTGATTTCATTAGGTAAAGAAGACTATTACAGTGCAGTTTAATAGTAACAGGAAAAAAAAGGCTTTTCCTAGCTCTGCATTGGATGCATATTATAATAATACACATTATTCCTTTTCACTTGCTTTAATATACTATATTTAGCACATGTAACCTGTTGCTGGAAATTGGACTTGCAGTTTATGCTGTGTCTGCACTTTCTGCTACATGTTCTCTATTACTGTACATAGTGAAAACATGCCCTTTTTTTCACAGCCTTCTCTAATAATGAAAAAAAAAACATATGGTGAAATTAATGGCTGGTATAAAATCTTTTAGGCTTTGCAACATATTCTGCAGCATGAAAAAGTAGGTCATATTTTCAATGCAGATTGTGAATTCATTTGCAGTAATGCACACACACACACACACATATATATATATATATATATATATATATATATATATACTTCAACACTACACTCTCCAGCACTATAAAGGGTTTGCAGAACCAGCTCATTCAGGATCTGAATCATATTAAATGAATGCTACAAAACTGACAAAGAGAAACGATGTAAGGGCTCATTAATTAAAAAATAGTCAGCTATTCAGACCTGATGTACACAGGTGGCATGCTGCAGGCATAGCAGTTTGTCACAGCTTAATCAATAACGTGAGCACTGAATATTGTGCTTGCATCGAAGAAAGTCAGACAATTAATTTCATACTTTCTATTGCGTGTTTGTTCCTTACAATTGTTTTCTCCAAGACAAAATTACTTGAATTGTTTTTGATCTATCAAATGTATGGCTGTAACTGCTCTGAAGCTATATACCTAACAGACAACTAAAGCGTAATTATTTTATTAAGTCCTTTCAGTAAACCTGTACCCAGTAACACAGTGCTTCAGGCAATATTCTTTCATTCACTTATAATTCCATTTAATTTGGACAAAACGGCTTTTAGTTTAGGCTGCCTACGTGTAGTATTATAGTGAAGTAGATATTTAAGAAATCTTTACTTGCAAAATCCTGCTCTGATATCCAGATGTGTGTGATTATTAATGGTTTAGTTACAGCTGAGAGTTCAACACATGTAAAACAAATCATGGATACATAGGTGGCATGCACTTGAGGACAGTGAGACTCCTGGTGTTAAACAAACAAAATCATAATTCATAAAAGAATCAAAGGAACCTTCAGAAATGGGTTTCATAGCAACAAAAAACATGTCAAACATGTCTTTTCACAGATATAATTATGAATCTAATTTTAACTTTTGAGGTTCACTAATCAAAAAGCTAATTATAAAATCAAGACTAGATATTTGAAATCTTGCTTCTTCCCATATATAGTGTTGATTATAATTGTCCTTCTAAACAACTACAGGTTTTTTTATGTATGCAAACCTTATGTTTTCAAGCTGACATCCAGAGAAAATTCACTGCTGGTATAAGGAAATGTTCCCCTGACTATTTTTTTTCTGTAATTTTAACATTACTGAGACTTCAAAGATGACAAGACAATACTTTTTCTTTTTTCTTCTTTTTAGATATCAGTGATGTAATAGGATTAATTCTCACCTTGACTAGTTCATAATGTTGGATCCCATTGATCCCAACATCAGGGTCAAATGCTGAGGGCACTGGGTATCGTGTGTTAATGGCTGTGTTCTCTGGGATGGAGATGTTGATTACAGTGGACTGGAAAAGGGGTGCGTTGTCATTCACATCCTCTATCAGAAAGCGGATCTTGACCAATCTGAAGATCTCATCCGGCAACACTGCCACCTCAATCTCATAATAGCAGCGCTTCTCATTGAAGACCCCCGAGCACAGCTTCTCTCGGTCAATTCTGTGGTTGGTGGTAAAGATCTCCCCGGTGTTGGCCTCCACCCTCACCAAAGGCACGTCACCTGTTTTATACACAGGCTTGAACTGCAGCGGTGAGGATAGCCTGATGCTGGGGTCTAGATTCAGGTCCAGGTCCTTGCGCAGATTCCCAATTCGGACGTTCTCTGGCTGCTCCTCCTTCACTGTGTAGTCCCTCTCCTGGGCCTGGCATTGTAAGACCACACAGGTGAGCAAGACCACCAGCACATGAGCCTGACTTGCTAAGTCCATACTCAAGGGTAGATGGGAGCTTCACTTTCACTGCAGCAAATCTGTCACGACAGACAAGCCAGAGGAGGAAAAAAAAAGAAGTGAGAAAGAAAGAACACACAATGTCAGTGCAGAAAATTACATGGTATTCAAGTTCTGCTGTAATTAGTACTATTTTCCCTCATGGAGAGTTTTCAACTTGACCTCTTCATCCTAACTAGTTATGAGCCAACATCCTTCCCATGTCTTTGAGAGCAAATTAATGGCAGTTTTACACAATTAACCTTTGATGACATCCATTGAGCAAGCGGACACGTAAAGGTTAGTAGTTCATGCATTCCATCAATCCATTTCATCGCTGTAATGAACCATTTAATATTTTTATTGAGAAGTATGAAAGCAGTTGAGTTCAGTGTTACAATGAAATAGTTGCTTTCAAACCTTGTTAACAAACTACTTTGCCTGAAAAAGAATGGACATGGAGAAAAATTTCATTCTGAATCATTCAGCCATCCATTTTCCTAACTACTTGTTCAATTCAGGGTTGCGGGGTGGTGGTGGTGGTGGTGGTGGGGGGGTGGAGCCCAGCTGTCATAGGGCAAGAGCAGGGTACACCCTAGGCAGGTCGCCAATCTATCACAGGCTAACAGGGAGACAGATAACCATTCACACACTGACATTCACACCTATAGCCGATTTAGAATCACCACTTAAGTTAACATGCATGTCTTGACTGTGGGAAGAAGTCAGAGTACTAGCACAGAACCTACACAGGCGCCCTTTTGCTTTGAGGCAACAGTACTAACCGCTGTTCCACTGTTACGCCATCATCTCTGAAAGTGCATCCACACGCAGACTTTGGCTCATTTGGAGAAAGCAGAAATGAGCCTTAAGCATTGGTGCTTCCATGCATGAACACACACAGACACGCACAAACACACACACACATTGAGTTGTATCGCTTGACAGCAGCTATTAATGGAGACCATCATTTGTTTGGAATGTAAACAATTGAGCTTTCAAATATTTCATGAACGTCCATGTGTGTAAACTAGCACAGTATGATAAAGGCA
>JAMQGT020005211.1:0-60398 GCA_024447675.2 Pterophyllum scalare
ATTGCATGAATCACCAACATCAGCAAGCTGACTTTGTGAGAGCGTGGGTTTGTTCCTCAATGCACATGCAGGCTTATCATTCTGCACCTCTTGTTGTGCACACTGATATAAATAAGAACATAAAAGTCACAGCTGGCATGGAGTGATTACCATGTGAATCATATCATTATTACAGTATTCGTTGTGTTTTGTCATAGTTGTTGCCGTAGTTCATATTAGGATGCTTCCCTCACTAGTTCCTCAGAAGTGGTGAGTATTCAGAGGTAATGTCAGTCAAAGGCTGGAGCACTGCTTGGTGGAAGTGTAGGAGTGTCATCTCTGAATGCATCTGACTGAAGGTCTGCAGAAAAAAATACTCTCAGGTTATGTTATTGTAGGGTCTTTAACTTACAATATAAAGTGCCTTGAGGCAACTGTTTGTTGTGATTTGGCGCTATATAAATAAAATTGAATTGAATTGAATTGTTGGGATTTTCAAACAGTGAAAATGAAACTTCTGGCAGTACAGGGTGTTTTTCATCGTCATTGTATTTTGAGAATTATTCTCATAGAGAACCACTTCCTGAAACATGTCATCTAAAAGTTAGATCATCGATATAAACAAAGTAAAGATTTATCAAAACATTTAAAAAGTTTTTCAACATGTGCTTGTTGACTAAGACAATCCTCTAGACCAGGTGATCTCAAACTCAAGTGACCTGCAGGCCATTGATGGCACTGTCGTCTCATTGGAGGGCCACTTTAGTGGATTAATTTACTAACCACGTAACCTGCATCAGTTACAGCATCAGCGTTCTCTGCGGTTTTGAGGAAAAGTTCTTGCTGGGATAGCAGTGCCTTCACAGCTGTGCAGCTCATTTTTCCTGTCATGTCCCTCGTTCTTCATGCTCTCTGTGTTTAATTGCATAATGACACTTGAGATTCGCAACGGCAAATTTCTGACACTGGCAAACACATCTTACAAACTGTATTCTGTATTTAGCTTTCTCTTTTCTTATTTATGTTTATTTCTGTCATAGAGAAGCCTTCCCCAGTCCTTTGTTTTGTGTATTATTTATAATACCTGTCTATATACTTTAACTCTGTGTGTATAATGTGTATACTTGCTGCTATTTTAATTATAATTTTTCTATGTAAATTTGATGGCAAAAAAAATGTAATCTAGTATTGACTGATCATTTATAAAGCTGTTGTTTTGATTTTGAATGTGCTTGCTACATACAAACTGCATGACTTTTTTTTTATTTTGGTTTGTGGTGCCCACATGCAATAAAAGTGCTTCTAAGTCAATCAAATTTAACACAATGGTGTTTTCTCCGAGTACTCCAGTTTCCTGCCACAGTCCAAAGATCTGCAGTTAGTGGGGTTAGGTTAATTGGGGATTCTAAATTGCCCATAGGTGTGAATGTCAGTTTGAATGCTTGTCTTTCTCTCTGTGCCTGTGACAGGCTGGCGACCTGTACAGGGTGTACCCTGCCTCTCGCTCTATGACAGCTGGGATAGGCTCAGACCAATCTTCATGACACTATTGGCAGCTAAGGCAGGAACCTGGGTGAATCCAGAGAATTCTTAAAACATTGCCTTTTCTTTTTTCACACTGGAGCTGCAGCAGATACCCAAGCAGGTATGAGATTTAGCAGCAATCTCTCCTCTTCTCTGTGTTTCCTGACAGTACAGTCTGACAATCTATGAAGCAAACCAGAGCAGCAGGTCACCAAAGGGAGCTTGCAGGACCAGATGTAGATTCAGAGGGTGGGTTTGCAGACATAATAGGTGGGCAAGAGGCTAAGTAGTTGTAGCCATAATCCAGAGGTTAGGAAAGCAGCCTTGTAGCTGCCAGATGTCAGCGTGTTCTCTTCTTTGTATGGCTGGATTTTTGTGTAAGCAGTCCCTGACAGAAATATTTTTATGCACAAAATTAAGCTGGGTTAAACCAAGATTTGGGGCAACAATTGATTCTCTTCTTTACACAAGTTAGGGCACGCGTTTGAGTGTGTCATGGGTGTTTGTTCAGTCTGAGTCATCAGAATTTATTCCTTGCTTTGGAGGAATCTGCCTGATGCTGAGTCCTGTGTGTTTCTTAAACACAGCAGGAAGATGAGGTGGATGACTCTGGAGGTGGGCAGTAGCTTGCCAATTCAATTCAAAGTTGGAAATGGTACTGGTAGCTTTGACTGTCACTCCAGCTGCTACAGGATGGTTTCTGCATCCAGCTCAATAGTTCTCCTCGAGGTGATCCACATCCACTTTCAGACTGTATATGGCGGGATGGGGAAAGACAAGGCTTCTGAGAGAGCACTGATGAGTGTATGTGCTTGTTTGAGCCTTAGGCAAGGTCATATAATTTTTTCACATCAGCAACCATCATTACTAACTAATGATTAAAGTTATTGTTTATTGTTTAAATTACTGGACTTAAGCATTTCAGGATATGAAGCTGAATATATCACATCCCCTTATTTTTTAACCACTTGTCTACTGTAAGTAAGGTCACAGCTGGAACCAGTGAGCCTAACCAAAGATGGGTCAACACCCAACAAGCACAAAAGTTTGATTTTGCTTTCATAGAAAATGGAAACTCAAAGGAGCAACTTTTTTCCTTAAAAATGTATCAGAACTTTTAATCAGCTAACTGACTAATGAACTGACCCACCAAGCTTAATTTTTTACGAGAAATAATAATAAGAATTATAGAGAGGGTTAATGGGGCAGCAAACAAAATGTTTTGCCCAACTAGAAGGCTAGTCCAGCCATTTCACTCAAACACTTAGAAATTAATTCCCAACCAAAATTAGAAAGCATGAGGAGTTGTAATAATGCAGATTCTGTATGACAGTTTGTGGTAGTTGTTCCTGATTTTCTGAATGGAGTAGAAAATAAATGAGTGTTGGCTGCAGTAGTTAATCTGGGGGTTTTCATATTTATAGTTACATATGCATCCATGCAGATGTTTATGAGGGTTTTCTTCTTTCCTTTCTTTTCAAATTGTAATTAAAATATGAATTGAATACATATGACTATCCCAAGTGCAACTCACCAATTAGTGTCAAGCCTTGCTGCTGGTTCAGTATAACTGATGTCTCCTCTTCCTCCTCCTCTTCTCCCCAGTCTGCAATGTTGGCTGGGGGGATGCACTGCTCTAAAAAGAGGTCCTCCTCATCTTCCTCCATGTCCATGTTCTCTGGAGGCCAGCGCAGCTCTCCGCTCTCCACCTCGCTCACCTCAGTTGGCTCCACAACTATGGAGGGTAGACGTTCCTTCTCATGCTCATGGTCCAGGCAGTTCAAAGAGGTCTCGGGGTCCAAGACAACCTCGACAGGGTCAGGGAAGATCTGGAGGAAATTTGATTATGTAGTGAGCAGTATGCTGAAGTGAAGGTTTAATTTCATATCAAATAGAATCTGTAAAAATCATTTAGTTAGTAATCCTACAGATTGTTCTGTGTCTATCCTTCTCCATCCCAGTGTCACACACAAACACACACACACACACACACACACACACACACACACACACACACAGACACCTACGCAACGTCTGGGCCCTGGATTTTGTGTACTTACTATGATTCGGGTTTTTAATCCTTGTTTTTATCTTCATTTAAGTCTCTTTGGTTAAGCATTTCATGACAAATCTATTTTAAACTATCAAATGTGATAACAGAATTCCAACCAGAACTTAAACTCATTCAGACGTAGTTGCAACATTAATATTTCTTTGAAAGAGATCTGCCACACACAAACCTCACACATCTCATCACCCTGCAGTTACTCACACTCAGACACCTCCCCCAACAGCAACACCCACACACTCACCCCCCCCCATTACAGCCACACACTGCACCCCCCCCCCCCCCCGCTGCCACACACCTACTCCCCTCTTCAGCTGCACACATAATCCCTCCCACCTAATAAGGGGGAGGCTAGAAATTACTTTCTTCCTGCACTATTCTGCACATTTTATTTTATTTTATTCTAACTTTAACTTATTGTGTATTTTACTATTGTTTTGTTTATGTATAGTGTATATATGTCTTTTAAACAGTGCCTGCAATGAAAATTTCACTGAACATTCAGTGACAATAAAGTAATCTAATCTAATCTAACAACTTGATTCTAGGGTATTATGTTACCTGAATTGGCAATCTCTGGTCCTTACTCTGCAGGTCTTCACAGTTTGGATTTTGATCACTCATCTCCTCCATACCTCTGCAGATGAAACAAAGTCTTAACAATGCTAGAAGAGAATTTCAAACCAAACATGCGCCACATTTAGCATGGAGCAAAAGACTCTTTCTAATACTGCAAAACCCCATGAATCCCCAGAGCACATGTTTCATAAGACTTGAGCAGCATTACATTAGTGCTTGTGTACTTGATGAGACTAGAGAACCCAGATTAAAGTGCAATCTATGTCACTTTAATGTAAAAATTTCAAAGGAAATCCACGATGCTGCTGACACAGATGTGCAACTCCCACTGCTACACGTCGAACAACAAATTACATCTTCTGGGTTTCCATGAAACAGCATCGTTGCCCCTTGTGTCATAGCTGAATTACACTAGGATCACATTATCCAGCATGCCTGGCTTTTCATTGGTTAGAGATTTCCTGCCCTACATCGCACTGGATAAAGCTGCTCCGACCATGTGAATTATGCGACCGTGCACAAATGTGTGCATCTCCTAATACACACAAGCACTCTCTAGATTAGTGCAGACCTCAAATAGGGTTTGATACCAAAATGGATTATGTAGTTTGGTGATCATATTTTATTTTCTGACAGGAAGCCAAGCGTCCTGTTTTGGCTTGGTTAACCCTTACACCCCTAATCTGCCTCGGTCATCAGTAAAAGAAACAAAAAGAAACGGTTTACTAAAAATGTTCACATGACCATGATCAGATGCCTACATATCTGACTCACGGCCAGCAGCTGTGATGAAACCACTTGTTTCGGTTACATGGATAAGTCCGTGTCCATATCCAAATTTAGTCTGTTTACGTTGTCCAGAAAAGCAGGCGAAAGGGATTAAGAAGGACTGAGGATCCATCTGAATCCTCTTTTTATCGCTCCTCCTTGCTGCTTGCTCTCTATTTCTCAGTATGTCTCAGCATGTGTCCTCTCTCCATAAGTACCAGTCACAGTTTGTTGCCTGGTGTAATGACACAGTCTGCTAAATCTTGCTTACTCTTTAATGAAATTTCAGCTGAACGACAGATCTAATCTCCTTATTTTGCTATTTGCAGTCACATGTCTCATCAAACTAAAGAGGCAAATCAAATTATTTTTAAAAAAGAAACAAGCCAAAAACAAGCCAATGCACCTGTCTGCTCTGAAGGTTTCAAAAGCATTTTCAGCCATGCTTAGAGTGCAGGACAGTAGGTTGGTACTGAAGACAGTCCATTTAATCAGTGAGTTTCTCCCTCCTTCTCCTTCTCTTTCTCCAGCTGAAATTGTTTTTGAATAGTTGATTTCACCTGATTTCTCCTTCTGATTTCAGGCTTATCACACCTGTTGACATGCTTGAGTTCATTGCATAATATATCAACTGAAGAAACACTAAGCCAGTTTGCACAACTGCCAAAATGAGGACATCATGTTCTTGCCTAAACAGGATCAGCTTTGGGAGTACTCTATCATTTTTTTTGACCCACTTGTGAATGTGCACGGCCCTACAATTCAATTTCTGATATTATGCTGTTGACGAATGTGCCACACTAAGCTGTTTGCGTGCCACCTGGGGTTGGAAAATTTCAGCAGCTATTATGATGAATGAGCTTAACCTCCATGTAATCCCTTTCATGTACACTCACTCAAAACACCTGCACGTTTTAGCGCAGTCAACAATCAGGCTTTGTGTCCCCAGCGTGCTGCATTTGGTTGGTCACACAAAAAGATGCTTTCTCAATATGTAGGCTCCTTTCGTGTCCACAGGTCAGATGATTAGGAAATTACGCATCTAAATTTAGAGAGGTCTTGGTGTTAAACCAAGGCCTGACTTTACACCTAAAGGCGAAGATTAGTGTCATCAGAAAGAGGAAACTATCGGAGATAAAGAGCAACCCCACTGCAAAAGGTTTGATCATCTCTATGATAAACTGACTGGAAAGTGACGTGCTAAGCACTTTTATTTTCCTGTATCAGTCACATAATCTGTTTGCTTGTTATTTTCCTGTATATATATTTTTTTTAATTTCACACATAGTTCAGATAACCAAACCACAGCCACCTGCTGAAAAGCTGTTTCATTGACTGTATAACATGCTACAGTTGTGCAATGAATGAAAGCATACTGATGAAATTATAAGGAAGCATTGCAGGACACCTCAAAGGTTTCCTGTTTTATCGCCATTATTTTATGCCTCTCCAACATCACCACAGGCACAGGCATTACATCAGCACCTTGTGGTGAGCACCATTTATTGGGGCTCATTGCCTTTGTTTGCTCTGGACCTCTCGAGACCACAAGAACACTCAGATCTCAGGAAAGAAAAATGTTTTTTTTATCCATTACAAAGAAATGGTCATCTACATCCTTTCATTCACAAATTTATCACCACCAACTTGGCTGGCTTCACTGCTCAATCTAAACGACTGTCTTTACGTGAATAAAAATAATAAATGCAAACATAAAATATATACATGCCAATCAAACCTTTTATAGGAAATTACACAAAATGGGCATTCATCTTGTTAGGACACTAAATACAATTAATCTTAGTATATTCTTTTTCCTCCTGAAACACATAAATACATAAAACAACAACTAGCAGTGAATGGACCACATAGTAAGACTGTTTCTGCCAGCTGCTGTTTCCAACCTCAAGAAGGAACTGTCAGTTGCAACTTTGGAACTTGGAAGAAAGTTCTTCAAGTTCACAGGATTCACAGCTCCATCTACTATCACAACTGACCAGGAAAAAGCTACTGAAGAAAACTCAGGGTGAAAAGAGTTTGTCATCAAGAGTTACATGTTTCCGCTTTCAGTGTAAGTTTTATTTGTGTTGGTAGAAACTGCTGCTTGACTTTGCATGATGGTATCTTTATGACACTTCTGAAGAAGAAGTTTTGCAAAGATAAGATCTTGGTGGAACCTGATGGGGGACTTCAGGCTAAGAGAATGTATAGCTATTTCCAGTGTAAACGTTATCTAAGCTGAAAATAAACACAGTCGCACGCACAAGCATTGGTCACCTCTTACCTGTCAGTTGCTGTCAGGCATATGTCTTCTCCATCTTGGCATAATTTCACAGTGGTGAAGCTCAGCTCCTCCTCTGGTGATATGAGAGGGGATGCAGGGGGAGGTGAACAGCTCCCACAGCATTCCCCCTCCGCAGAACCCTCACTGAGGTTTTTGGCCTCCAGGGCGAAGCCTGGATAGGGAGGGCTCCAAACTCTCAGGGATTCCAGGAGTTGATCAGAGGGTCAGGAGCTTGATGTGTGCCTGGCTCAACTGGTCAGGCAGGAGAGAATTGTGTCTCACTTGTCTAGGTCAGTGCTGGGTCTGCTTGCCCAAAGCCTACATCCAACTCCCGTATCCAACTTCCTTCCTCATGTCTCTCTCATTATCCCTCCCTATCCCACCCCACTGCCAGGCTTTGGAGAGGCGCAGGATTAGCGTCTCTTTCGATTACGGAGGCTGGACGGGTGACGTCAGCCAGGCTTGACAGTCCCCTCTGATGAGTTGGCACACTGGGTCGCTGGTGCATCTGTACAGAAACATATAAAGGGCACACAGATGGCCTGTGGTCCTGTTGTTGATGGATGCTAAATCAACTCACCATTAGCACAAGTGTTCATGAGATGGACATAAAGAAACTTTGCATGTTTTATTATCATATTCCTTATATCCTACCTGTTCTGTCTGTTTGCCCATCGCGACTCTCTGTCTGTGTTCTCAACTGTTTGCATGCTCTTGCTCCACCAGTGGATTTAGATTTGGACGATTCATGGAATTAGCCCATGGATCAAGGGCTCAGGGGTGGGGAGGGGAGATATGTGTGTGTGTGTGTGTGTGTGTGTGTGTATACACACACACACACACACACACACACACATATATATATATATATATATATATATATAAACAGGGAGTAAGTATTGCTAAACAGACAAAGCACTGGTAACAGCAGTGTGTAATCCCCCCTCCAGTCTAAGTCAATAGGATAAATAGGGAAAAGCATTCTTCTTCTCTAGAACATGACACTAAATATTCAGTTTATGAAAAACTATGAGTGAAACCCACTCAAAATTTCACATTTAAGAAGCTAAGACTCCTGCATAATCAGGACAGTAAAATGCAAATACAAGTGAGCCAACAGCTCAGGCTTCAGACTGCTTTAAATGCTCTCTTTCAGATTATTATTATTTTTGCTTGGCTCTGTGTGATTTAAAAGACCCTTAATATGGTCATCTCTACTCCACAGCACAGGTGTCCCACCCACCTGCTGTTCAAACTTTCTTTTTGCCATGGGCAGCCAATCAGAAGAAAGTTGGTTCTATAGGGTAAGAGGAGCTAAAACTGTTCATTTCACACAGCAGATGAACTCGTGCTACACGTAGATTTTCCTGTCTGCTGCCCATTTAAATTTAAATCTCATTGCTATGCTTATAATAAATCACATACAGATATTAAAATGCTGGTATTAAGTAGTGAAAAATAAAATGAATAAAATTTTATGTATTTTGTTTTGCACAACTTAATACTATCATCCCATGCAAACTGCCCCAAATCTACATTACCCTGACCGTAATAACATTAAGGCTCTGTTTTATTCAAGTGTCCAATCAGCCATGTCAGTGCTAGTAGGCTGTGCACAATAGGGCCATCTGTGGGCCTGATGATAATGACTGTCTTAGCCAAGGTTAATTCGGATTACTGACATTAGTGTCAAAATGTCAGTAAGGTTTTGGCTGGGTTTGTCTTTATGTTACACTGAGCTAGTGCCACACAGATGAGGACCAATACAACATGAGAACCAGCGATTCAAGCCAGTATAAGATGAATGTTGCATTGGTGTGAATAGGTTTGGCTATGAAAAATATTTAGTTTTGGTTTTCTTTGTATTTTATGATAGCTGGTCTATACCTCCAAAAGCTGTTTACTGTTGTTTGTCTTTGGGGTTTTTTTGTGTTTTTTTTTTAAACATAAGTGATGGTATTTGGATGAGAAGGACAGCAAGGAGTGGAAAACATGTTAACTGAGTATTTCATGTAAGAAGCTGATACTTTTTTAAATGAGAGTCCACTGGGAGCCAGCAAAAAAAGCAACCCTCAGTGCATTGCTCTTTAATGGGTTAACTCATCCATGACAGAATAAGGCTACATCAGAACCCTGTGCATTTGCACTTGTAAATACATTTTACTTATATGTAGCTTTTGAATTGCGCCATGCAAATAGTTTAACATAATAGTATAACATAAGGCTCGTGCAATAGCCAAGTACGAATCAAAATTTATTCTGTCTTCCGACCCCTTGTAGGCGCTGTTTGAAAAACCATCACAATCGAAATATTATACGCATGCGCACATAGTCTGTTTTCAAACTTTGAGGAGACAGTGGCGCTAGACGTTAACGCAGTTTGAAATTTATTGAGTTAATCACGTTTGTCCACATTGGATCGTTTTTCTGATGGATTTAGACGGTGGGACATACGAGCCAGGATTTGTTGGCATACGGTTTTGTCAAGAATGGTGAGTGTTTGACTGTATTAGAGGGTACATATAAGTTTATACAATCGGCTAGCTAAGATAAGCCATGCGCACGTTAACCCACCTAATATTGTATAACTGAAGACATATGTTCGTATAACAGAAATTTAATCCCACTAATCGCTTGGTGGTTGTTTTTTTTCCAGTAACAACATGTTGTATCCTAAAGAAGACAAGGAGAACCGCATCCTGCTGTACGCCGTAAGTTTGTGCTGCTCATGTGTGTAATCCGACATGCATCTGGGCTGCTTTCTCTAAAATTAGTTATACTACAATCCTACAACTTTTCTGACAATCTAGAATAAAATAAAAATGAATGATTAAAGGTAAAGCTCATTTACCCTTTTCCTGTTGGAACAGAGTCAAAGTTTATTTCTGTATTACATTTAAGACAACTTCAGTTGGCCAAAGTGCTGTACAGGCTATACAGAATATATAATTAATAAACAATAAATATACACAATAAAAAAACAGAGCTCATAGAGATGAATGAGGGACCTTTCTGTCGCAGTCAATGATAGTGAATGGGAAGATACACTATATTGCCAAAAGTATTCGCTCACATATGAACTTGAGTGACATCCCTTTCTTAATCCATAGGGTTTAATATGATGTCGCCTCACCCTTTGTACCTAGCTTCAACTCTTCTGGGAATGCTTTTCAGAAGGTTTAGGAGTGTGTTTATGGGAATTTTTGACCATTCTTCCTGCGCACTATGCAGTCAGCATCCACTGAACCTGCTCTGATTTTACATAGCCTACCACTGAGTTGTTATTCACAATTGCTTCCACTTTGTCATAATCCCATTAACAGTTGACTGTGGAATATTTAATAGTGAGGAAATTACATGACTGGACTTGTTGCACAGGTGGTATCCTATCACGGTACCATGCTGGAATTCACTGAGTACCTGTGAGCGACCCATTCGCTCACAAATGTTTGTAGAAACGGTCTGCATGCCTAGGTGCTTGGTTTATACACCTTTGGCCATGGAAGTGACTGGAACACCTGAATTCAATGATTTGGATATAGATATAGTGTATATGGAGAAACGCTAAATCAGTTTCAGTTTGTTATCATGCCAAAGCACTGCAATTTAAGATGTTACACAGAATCAGTATATCTCCCAACTGTAGGCATAGTTTCAATAGTTTCAGTCTTTTGCCAGTGTGCCTGAAATGCAAGACAGAAATTGGTATCCTAAGTCGCTGTCTTTGGTCATGTCCTAAGCTGCAAACATATTGTCCTAATGCATTATCAGAAATGGAAAAGATGTTAGGGTTGAAAATGGAGATGGACCTAAAGTCTCATATTTTAGGTCTCCCTGCTCCTGTCTCAGTAAGAAATAGGGGATTGTACTGTGTCCATACTTATGCTGCAAGGAAGAACATCTTACTGAAGTGGATCAGTGAAAAAGAACCGTATTAAAGGCTGGCATAGAGTGCTGTTTGATCTGCTGCCATTAGAATATCTTACATGCAAATCACATCCAAAATCAGTCCAGTTTTACAAAATTTAGGAGCCCTATTTGAACTACTCCAAAC
Source organism: Pterophyllum scalare (assembly GCA_024447675.2). Classification (NCBI taxonomy): domain Eukaryota; kingdom Metazoa; phylum Chordata; class Actinopteri; order Cichliformes; family Cichlidae; genus Pterophyllum; species Pterophyllum scalare. The sequence goes on from JAMQGT020005211.1 coordinate 11,257, forward strand.
CTGATGTATCTGCTGCAGGGATTTTCTAATGATATAGAATTTTAAAATACCCCGCAACTAAGTGGGGGCACAGATGATGAATACTGTACCATAAGTGGACAGAGAAACTCTCTTCTGACAAATAGTTATTTAAGCTGTACACTTTATGTACTGAATTGTATGAAACATTGTGAAATCCACGTATAGTCTTTTAAGTCATGGAGGAAGAGTTTAAAGGATGATTGTTGTGATACAAGAAGAGTGCCAAAAGCTCCACAGTATGTCTGTAATCATTTTTGTTGAATGTCCTGCTCTCTAACCAAAACAGAAATCTCAAATTACAGTGCAGGAACTGTGACTACCAACAAGAGGCCGACAACAGCTGCATCTATGTCAATAAAATCACCCACGAGGTTGAGTAAGTAATCACAGCGCTGCATAAGCTATCAAGAATTTTATTTTCTGAAGTTGAATAATTAGTCATTTTTCATTGCAGTGTCATCCCCACACTAGTGTGTGACTAACTTCCTATTCAGTCACTGCAGCACTTCTCAGAGCAGCCAAAATGATTGACATGTCCAGTTAGATGCATTATGTACAACCTTTCAACCACACACTGATTTGATCGAGTTCACTTAATATTTGTGTGCACACATTCAGACAGCACAATGCAGACATTGTTCTCTAACATTTTTCTCACATATTGAGAGGTTAATCATCAGGGACAACATTTGTAATGGGCTGCAATTTGTAGTGCGCTCAGTACTAAAATATTGTATTGCATACATACGTCACATCGGTCGATGAGCCCTAAACCTCATGCTTTCATTTTTGTCCAGTGAACTGACACAAATCATCGCTGATGTATCTCAGGATCCAACGCTGCCAAGAACAGAGGACCACCCCTGTCCTAAGTAAGAGTTCCCATATCTTGCTGACCTCGCTTATTCTCCATGCTACACCTTCAATTGATGTTTATAAGCGTAATAACACTTTGCTTTAATAGATTAAGTTTAGTTGAATCTTCTAACAGTCAGGTTGGCAAATACTTGGACAGTGACATAGTCTTGGTAATTTTCCCTATGTAGACCAACAAAGTAGATTTTAAATGAACTGATCAAGATGCCATTTTCAGTTTTAATTTTGTGGATTTAACAAAAATATTGCTTTGACTCAAATCAAATGGGCAAACTAACAGCATTGCATTCAGTACTTGAATCTAAGTCATTTGCAGTCAGTCACCTTCAGTCTAGAAACTGTTTTCAGTTGCTGCTGTTTGTGGGTCTTTCTATTGTCGAGTTCATCCTCATCAGTAAGTGAAAAGCATTTCAGGTCATGTGACTCTGAAATTTAAGAACTTTCCATTTCTTTTCACATAGAAACTTCTGGTTTGTCTCTGCACTATATTTTGGGTAATTATTCAAGCATTGTCCAATTAGTTTTGCTGCATACAGCTGAATCTGAGCAGAGCATACAGCCCTGTGCACTTCAGAATACATCCTGCTACTTCTGTCAGCATTATCATTAAACACTACTGCAATCGGTTCCACTGGCACACATATGCCAGCATGGATGCTCGTGATCTGAAGCATGGTATGTCTAATCTGGCCTTCTTTTTCCTGAGTGTAACCAGTCATTTGCACCTTGTTTTAAAACCTCAGTATTTCCATTCATGATAAGAATTTTATGATCATCCACTAGTTCTGCTCCTCAGATGTAAAAATGGCCCCCTGGCCACAAAACTGCTTGTCCAATTTCAGAGGTATTATGTTTTAACAAATATATTACAATGTAACCATTTAGGAATTCCACTTTTTAAAAAAAAAAAAAAAAGTATCATGATTGCCTCGTTTCAAATCCATTTTGTAGTTGTACGGTAACAGTATTGCTAAACTCCACTGTTACCCAAACACTTTTTAAGTAGTGAGTGAAATGCATCATTCTAAAATTAAGTCTACAGTCAGTAATTACAGACACAGCATACTTGCTTAATTAAACAGCAAAGTGCAGTCTAATCTTCATATGTCTTGAAACTTCGATGCATTCGTCAGTGAGACTACGTGTACAGGCACGCAAAACATATGCAGCATAGAGCTGAAGAATTGACTTTAAATCAGGGAGGGATCAACATAAAAAACATTCAATTTAACTGCAGCCCTTCTCTTAGTTCAGGGGTGGGCAACTCCAGGCCTCGAGGGCCAGTGTCCTGCAGGTTTTAGATGTGTTCCTGATCCAACACACCTGAGTCAAATATAGAAGTCATTACCAGGACTCTGGAGAACTTGACTGCATACTGAGGAGGTAATTCAGCCATTTAATTCAGGTGTGTTGGGTCAGGGACACATCTAAAACCTGCAGGACACCGGCCCTCGAGGCCTGGAGTTGCCCATCCCTGTCTTAGTTGTTGCTTTGTTACTTTGACCCACTTTTAGATGGGGCTCCACATTGCTTATAAATGGCTTATTATTTACTTTTTGTCTACATTTTAGGCTTACTTTATGTATCCTTGAGGCATGCTACCATACTTTATTTTTCAAGTCATTATAAAATTTTCCCTTATTTAGACAGCGGGAATAGAATGAGAGGAAATATGGATAAGGAGATCATCAGAATGCAGTAAAAGTTCACACTGCCCTGAATCAAACTGGATAATCACTGTGGGTGGTGTAGGTACTCGTAGGACTCCCCAAGCCTTTTGAACTTGAATGGAGTGTGGAAGGAAGTCAATGTGAGTGTCTCTGACAGTAATACCACTTTTCTTTCACGGTGTCTCTTCTAAGATGTGGTCACAAGGAGGCAGTGTTCTTCCAGTCTCACAGTATGAAGGCTGAGGTAAGTACTATAGTCAAGTCTCACTAGCATTTGATCTGCAGACATTTGACCTATGAATAAAAGATTCACAATAGTGTGCAATATTGTACCCAGTTAAATAACAGTTTTCCACCCAAGCGCTGCACTGCTGCAGTCTGATATAGGGAAAATTAGACACAGTGACTCCAGAGTGTAGTTATTTACACATTTGCCTGGCAAGCAAATGTAAATGGACTGGTTCTTATATAGCACTTTTCTACTCGAGCATTCAAAGCATTTTATGCAACACGCCCCATTCACCCATTCATACAAGCACTTTTTTTCTACACCTACATGCTTTCTATCTAATATTCACACACATTAACACTCCTAAGAATACATTGCAGAGCAACTCGGGGTTCAGTATCTTGCCCAAAGATACTTTGGCATGGAGCAGCCAGAAATCAAACCACCAACCTTCCAATTAGTAGATGAGCTGCTGTACCTCCTGAGCTACAGCCACCCAAATGTGTGTAAACCACTACACTATGGTTTACATATTCGCTCCCAGATTGAGAGACAGATCCCTTTGGGGTTGCATCAGGAAGGTGGTGAAAGAATCTGTTAGTCTGTCAAATAAAATGTGTCTAGCAGCTGAAAGGAGCAAGGCACGGCAGAAACATACAAACAACAAATCCAGCTGTTCCTCAAGGACAGCTGTCAAAGTATCTGGTTATCACTTCACTTCTTGTCTTTTTAACCAGAGTATATAATTAGTTGTTGGTTTTTATTACTTTTTATTATTAATTTATGACCATCTAAATGATCTGCAACTGTTTTAATCAACTTCAATCAAAATTTAGCCAATTTCAGTGTTTGCGTATTTGTTTGGTTTTTTTTGCCATGTCAAAAATAAAAAATACCAAATAAATACATATTCTTATGCCCCTGCTACTCAAAAGGCACCAGACTATTAATCCAGAATATATTTGTGAGATTGCTGTGTAAGGCATTTAAAGATTAGTTTCTGTTTGGTTTGAACAACATTTTTGTGTGTCCGGTCCCAAACAGGATGCTATGCGACTGTACTACGTGTGCACGGCGCCTCACTGTGGACACCGGTGGACAGAATGAAACCTTCTGACGCTGAGCAGTTCTAGCATGTTGCTGTTTGCGAGTCAGTGTGCGTCTACAGTGAATGCATTAGAATGCAGTTGGTGTAATGAAACAGTAGCACTGCTGGACTCCTCTGTTATCTTTGTACAGAGACTAGTATCTGTCACCATGTTGTGAATATAATTTCATAGTTTTCATTGTTTTTGCTCTCTTTTTTTTAGCATTTGTCATTTTCTAATGTATATTGTTAGATTAAAACATGTTTTCAAAGATCTCCCGAGTCTGATATTTGAGTTGTAAACAATCATTTTGAAGCTATTCATGTAAGCTGGAGTACCCAGGATTTTTGCATGCTTATTGCCACATATTTTAATTTAATCAACAAGAGCCAAGAGAATTCGTAGTATGATGTGGTACTCTTGTACTTTGCAATAATACTTAAATCCAGGCTAAACGTAAATGTAAAACCAGAATACAGATGTTAATGTAAAAGAGATTTTAGCAGGATTTTAAATGGATTAGTCCTGATGTGGTCTCAGTCACAGTTCTGAACACAAGCTAATGACAGGTGTACCTTTCAGGTCATTGAGCACATCAATCAAAGTGCAGGCTGGACCTTGTAGAAATTATTTTAGCAGCATCATCAACCTGCATCAGATGTTTCTTGTAGCTCTTCATGAGACTTCCACAATGATGTGCATGAATTTTAGATCGGTCTTCATCAGTCTTTCTGCGATGTCTTAATTGAACAGCTCTCTTTGGGTTATGGCAATGATCAGTATACAGATTATGTCTTTATTTATATGCAGGGAAATCTCTTTAACTGTCACATCCAAGCTCACCTCCTTGATTAGACTAGCTTCCTCCCAAGTAGCTTTTAGAGAAGTTGATACAGAGGTTCGCTTCCTTTTTTCCAGCGTGGATTGTAAATGATTAATGGGTGATAAATGAAACATATGACTGTCTCTCTTTTCCTTTAAGTCAGATTGCCTTTGTGCCAAAGATGACAATCAGACCACAGTTAATGTGTAATCAGTGCAGAAATCCTGATCCCACAATGTCCACAAAATGTTGTGTTGCAGCTGTAGCTATTGTGAAATTAGAGGTGACTCACTCCATTAATGCCAAAGCTGAAGATGTTACTGCCAGAGATAAGAGTCAAATAAATGTGCTGTTTGCAAGTTTAATAAGAATATAATAATATGTGGCTAAGTCTCTACACAGTCATTACATTATTCACTTATATATGTTGCTGTAGACAAAATACCCAGTTCTTGTTTTTTTTTTAAAAGTCAATTAAGATGTATGCTGTACAATCATTCTGCCCTGGAAAAAGAATAGTTCAGAGAAATCATTAAAAGCCCCAAAATTACCATGACATTGATGCCCAAGATGAGTGGATGGAAATTTCTGACCACAACTGCAGCTACAGGTCTGCTCTCTTTATACTACCGCATTACTCCGAAAACCACTCAAATGTGAATGTAAAACGTTACAGAAAGTAAACATGGAACTGTTTTTAATGAGCCACATTAGTGGACAAACAGCATAGACACTTAATGGACTTCTTCAGTTTTCAGGCTACTCATAAATTTGAAGATCATAACATAGCTTGTCTTTTTTTCCTCCTACTGTAGACTCATATATGTCGCTCTATATTGCAAAATAGGTGCTACAGATTTTCTCTCGAAACTGCCGCTAACGTTGATGGCATTTCTGAAGCAGTTATGCCTGATGTGTGTGTGTGTGTGAAAAATCAGTCACTGTGCAACATTCAGGAAATATTCTACTGCACTTCCTCCTTTTTCAAGCATGTATATTCCAGACGTCTTGTTAGGCAACAGTAAATTATTGCTTGGCCAGCAAGACCAGTTGGAAATAACTCGTGCTCATTAAAGTGACATGCAGGTGTACTTCCCACAACCACGCCCCCTGAAACTGGTTCCTTGATAATGGAGCTGCACAGCCTGCTGCCAGTCAGTCAACACAACCAACTTCTGCTGTGTGTGGCGTGATGGACCAGCAAGGTATGAAAACAAACAGCTTCGTTGATCATTTACTAATTTGATTTTCTATTTTAAATACTGAACATTCTTTTGATTTGTTTGCAATCTGCTTTTCAGTGAGCATTGTTTCAAGGCAGGAGTGGGGAGCAGTGTCCCCCAAACAAAAGGAGGCTTTGAAAAGATCTGCCAGCAGAGTTGTCATACACCACACTGCCTACCCAAGCTGCAAAGACCTTGCAGAGTGCAAAGACCACCTTTTCAGCATTCAAAGATGCCATATGAAAGACAGAAAGTTTGACGACATCGGCTATAAGTGAGTTCTCTGTTAGCGCCCAAGAACTGTGTGAATGAGGCAAATGTAATTTTGGAACTGCATAAAAGAAGGAAAAAATGCGTTTTTCTGTTTTGCTTTGTGATCAGTGCTCAGCTCTATTTCCTCACTGTTGCAGTTTTCTTGTTGCTGGAGATGGCACTGTGTTTGAGGGTCGTGGCTGGGGTGTTGTGGGGGCGCACACCAAAGACCACAACAGTGACTCACTGGGAATTGCCTTCATGGGGAATTTCAACAGTAAGCACTGCTTTTGTTTTGTGTATTATAAATAAGAGCATATTCTTCAGGGCACTGCCATGAAATAATAAACATGTCAAACAAGCTTTAATCTTTACCTAGTAACCACACCCTGCATGACTAGGAAAAGATCACAGAAACATGTCAGATGCTGCACATTATACTCAAGCACATTATATGATAAAGCTACTTCTTCTTTTCATTTCAGACGACACGCCGAGCAAAAAAGCCATCGTTGCAGTTAAACGGCTGCTGCAGTCTGGAGTTTCCGTGGGATTTTTACAGCCTGGGTTTGCCCTCTATGGACACAGAGATCTGAGAGACACAGAATGTCCAGGAGAAAAGCTTTACGCTGCACTGCCACAGCTGAAGAGCGCGTCGTAAAGCTCACAGAGGATTTCTCAGTGTTTTGAAGTAAAATTTCAGCCGCTTCTTAAACTGCACACAAACCGTCACAAGCTTTTCCTTCATCTCAGATGTGGAGTAAACAAGGTGTTAGATGGAAGAATCTTTATAGAACAGTAACTAATTCACATTTCCTTTTTTCTCATCATATTATTAGCACATAACTATTATGTCTTAGCAGGAAGAGCCTAGCAGTTTTCACAGCCCAGCAGAGCTCTTTCTTACAGCAGAGGGAGCCATTGCAAAGGATGAGAACAATATAGGCTTTAACTGTGCAGACAGAAACCATTATGCTTGGATATACAGTTGAATGTTGTGTGAAAGTTTACATTTGTATTTGAATATGTTGATTTAATTTGCCATATTGTTTGTTGTTGTTGTTGTTGTTAGAGGTGTAAAATAAATGTTTCCATGAATTAACCTGCTCCCATGTTGTGCTTTAGGTCTTTTGGGAGATGGAAAAAAATCATGTGATTTTTTTTTTTTTTTTTAACTTGTGCAGGGAGTTCTCTCCTTTTTTGGGGCGGGGGGCAGACAGAGGAGCACTGCTGCTCAGGTTCCACCACCTCCAATCAGAAGCAGGGTTATGCTTTGTTTTTGCTTCTTTTTTTTTCTACACAGTTGTGTAGCCAAAAGCACGATATCAGTAGGAAATTCCAAAAAGTACTAATGCTACCAGTGTAAGCACCTTTAAGTTTTTTTATTGTGTGTTTTGTCTGTTTTGGGTTTTTTTTTTGGCAAATGGATTAAAGTTAAAATACCAGTCTCAGAAGGTGGCAAGGCGGTCTGTGACTATAACTGTATTTAAAGAACAATAACACCTCGAGCAGAACAAGGCCAAACATCTGTCATTCAGCTGGAAAAGAATAACAGCAGGGAGCATGAAACCATAGGCTCACAATAATAGAATATGTGAATTATTAAATACAGTGTTTACGTTTTTAAACATCACTGATAGTAATGCTGGCATGTCACAGCAACACTTAGTAAACAGCAAAATACTTTTAAAGCACAGTGTGTCCCAAAAAAATTACATAATTTGAGATGTGACTACATGGCCAGGCAAACAAAATGAAATAGGCTTCATATTCAGCATTACAAGATTTATTTATAAAAATTCAAACAAGAAATTCAGAGGGATGCAGACTTTTTGAATAATTCCACAAAGCTTCACAAACGTTCAATATGCACACTGCCTGTGGCGCGACACACGTCAAATTGGTAGTCCAGCTCCTGCCAAACACACCGCAGCGTGTCTTGTGTAAAAGTCATTTTTGTGCTGTGTCCAAATCCGCTTTCCAGTTGGTGCATTTTTTTTTGGGACCCCCTGTATGTTACTGAACTACAGACTGTCATCACAAGAGCTGTTTTCTCATGCAAATGTCCTCCAGGTGTCACTAAAAAAGAAAAAACACTGTCACACAAGCTATGGAATTAACTAATAGGCAAGGAAAAGGTCCAAGAGGATTGCAAGTGTTGGAACAACAATTCATGCTTTCTGCAGTGCCAGAAACATTCCCAACAAGTGCTCACTTGTGCAGCACAGGGATTGTGGAGAGAGAGAGAGAGCCCTGTCAAACTGACTAAATGGTAAAGGTATCAGGCTGCACGAGTAATCCCTGTCTTCATATCTGATAGCCTTTATTGTTGTGAGTCATCAATGTATCTGAATCCCCAAGTTTTATTAATAATGATGAATTCAAAGCTAAGGCACAGCTTCAGTGCAATAACCTACAGTTCAACTACTGAGACAGTGAAGTGAGGTGAAGAACTTAGATTAGAATAAATGAACTTCTTCTGTGAGGAGAATTCCAAACAACGACAAAAAACTAAACTAAACTTGTATATAAAAAAAGTATTCCCTAGACAATAAACTATATATATATATACATACATTCATACACATGAAAAAAATAGAATTAGTATTTACAATCAGTGTGCGGTGACCTTTTATCCAGTGCTGTTGCTGTAGGATACAAAACAACACAAGGCTCTAACTCATCACCCCTCAGGCCGTGTTTCACTTTCTTGTGGTTGCAGGAATGACCACATCAGTCTGCAACTTCACATGGACTTACAGTTTGTACCAGTGTGCCATGGAGAGTTGAACGTATTTTAGACAACAGAATAGGCAGCTTTGTTTGCCTAATGGAAAACTTGCATCACTTTCATTAACACAGGATCTACTTTGTTTCAGTTCTTCTAGAAAGGCTTCATTATATAATAGTAGAAACCGCTGTTGGCAGTATTTTTTCAATGTCACATATTCAGAGTCATGGAAAGCAATTTAAGGTGACAGCATATTGTAAAATATAAGGACCTGGTTTGCTTAAAATGATGTATCCTTCCTTAAGCAGTGAAACTAACATGCAGATAGGACACTTAAAGATACTGTGCTAAAATAATTGAGTTCAGTTTAATTCTAAATTAAATGCATTCAAAAACATTATAGTTTAGGTGCCTTAAAAAAATAATCCAACTCTGAAAATTAGTTTATGAAAAGCCTAATGAATTTATATCATTAGGAGTACTTGTACACAGTATTAACATTACATGTTTTGTCATTTCCATACCCCCTATAAGCTGCATTGCTACAGGACACTGCTTTAATTAGGTGCTATTTCAATAACAACCCCTCCACCCCCCAAGTCATTAACAGGGCTGGAACTCATTAATTGCCAGAGGAGTCTCAGTTGTGGTGGCCTGTTGTTACCAAAACTTTAACACTGTTCTCAGCAGCATGAACACTCGAAACTACATCCACAAAAATCAAAGTCTAAACAAATCGTACCTGAAATAACCACTGCAGCATTACTAAAATAATGATTTCAACTTAAACCTTAAGTCTTTGTGCTCAGCACTGCAGGACTATCCAAACTATAATTATTTTTTTAAATCAATTGGCTTATGCAAACAAAAGGTAGTAAATCTTCACTGAGAATTAGCTTAAAAATAGTTTGTTTGTTTTTAAAACCCAGACTAGAAACATTAACTAATGTCTGTTTTATTTTAACACATTTTTACTCAGGAATGATATCAGCAGGAATAGTTTTGTGCCTAATGTTTCCAGCTAAATAACTTTTTTTGTATTTGTACTCCAACATAGCACCAGAGCCTGCAGAGCTTAAGGAGCAAGAAGGTCTGCTTTCTGTCTGGTCATTTATGAATCATAAATGCATGCTACTCAGAGCTGTTTTAAAACATGAAATAACTTGTAGGTGTAATCATCTTGCCCTTCATTTTGCCTTCTAGGCTGCTCTTCTTTCGCCTTTTATACACAGGATCATTAAGGCTCTACGGCCTCCTCGTTCTCTTGATCGGCATTTTGCCAAACTGGCTCCTGTGATGTCGATTGAGGTGCGCAAAGAGAGAAAGCAAAGAAGAAGAAGAAGAAAAGAGAGAAAGATGAGGCCCAGAGGCTGAGGCGCGTGCGAGAGGGTTGAATTTCATGAGTCACGGAAGTGTTATAATTGCACCCTAGAGTTCACTGATCAGTCACACAGATTGACAGCACATCCATTTCATCCCGGGTTCAAAGCAGTCTTGGCAAAGTGTGTTTGATATAATGGCACATCCTTCCATTCCCAAATTATTATAGATTTTACTTTGAAGGGTTTTTTTGATTGGCGCTAAAGAGAAAAGAAAAATCACATTAGTCATATTGTGATCTGTTGCTTTGATGGATAAAATGTGTTCAAATCTTTATTGGAATGAATGAATTATCTGTTCGCTAAAATGGGTCCACTCGACTCAAAGAACGGGCACATGCGCACAATTACGTCCCAGATGGTTCTCTTTTATATGCAGTCACAAAGTAGACACCAGCTTTGGAGGTAACGAGTCCCGGGCTGCTGCGATCATGCGCAATTGTTGTCATGCTGTCTGGTCCGTGCGTCTTTGGCTCTTCACCACTTTGAGTCGGCGCATCTTTGCTCTGTGGGGTCAGTGGTGCGCTCTCCCGACAGATTTGAGAATTTCGAGAGTGTTTTAAATCTTTGGGATGGAGATTGAGGATTTGAAAACTTCAAGCCGATTATTCCACAAGTCTTCATTCAGCATCAGCAGCCTCTTGTGGAGACGAGAAGGAGCGATGGGTGACCAGGAGTCTCCTTCTGAGTCCCAGAAAGTGCGCTCTAGTCAGCTTGCAAAATCCATTCAGGATCAAAACTTTGAGAAGTCAAAACAATGCACAAATGTAGATACCAAATCGGGGACTGTAGCTGGGAAACGAGACGGAAATAAGGAAGAATCGAGGAAAACCGGAGGGGTAGACGAAAGCATTAAACCCGAGAAACCTCCTTTTAGTTACAACGCGCTCATCATGATGGCGATCCGCCAGAGTCCCGAAAGACGCCTCACGCTTAACGGCATATATGAGTTTATCATGGACAACTTTCCATACTATCGACAAAACAGACAAGGGTGGCAAAATTCAATCCGGCACAACCTGAGCCTGAACAAGTGTTTTGTTAAAGTGCCGCGCCACTACGATGATCCGGGCAAAGGCAATTACTGGATGCTGGACCCCTGCAGTGAGGACGTCTTCATAGGTGGCACATCCGGAAAACTACGGCGCAGAGCCGCAGCTGGCTCCAGAGCCAAGCTTGGGCTAAAAAGGGGAGGAGGTCGTCTGATGTCCTCCAGCACCGCAGCCAGCGTCACTTTAGCCGCAGCAAGTTCATTTTACTGGCCGGTGCCACCGTTCCTACCTCTCCAAGCGCCAGTGCGCACCCACCTTGGCGCGGGCACTTATCTGAGCGCTCATCCTCGCTTCTCCAACCACGCCACGTCGGTTGTTTCACAGCGGGCCCGACTGAGTGCGAATGCTGCGGACACTGACCGGTTGGTACAGACGCACCAGGAGATGTCTTATATCGGAGTCAGTTGCGCGCAGTCCCGTCGCCATCAGATTGGCACCGCGTGCACCGCGTTCTCCACATCCATCCCTGCGTGCACCCTGCCGCTGTCAGATCCGTGCTCTTTTAACATGATCTCCGGACAAGCCAGCTACTTTTACTCTCACCACATACCGTGCGCCGCCACGTTTAGTCAAGAGGAAGTCTACCACCTCCAAGACACCAGCGGCACCGTTTTTACCCAGGAACGGTTACTCTGACCTCGGAGGATGTTGCAGTGACTTTTCAAATTACTGTCCTCAAGTCAGTCCAAGCCCTTCGTCTTGGAATATAGAAAAATAAACAGTCCCGATGCTCAGTATATAAGATTTGAAGCATTGCTAGCTTAATGATTGTTCAAAACAAAATGGCAAAGCCAAAGCTTAACTACGGGTTAAACTTTCCTGAAAAACCTGATGAATAACAAATGTCCTGCAGTATTTACCAAAATGTGTCTGCGTTACAGCGGACGACTCGAAATAGAAAGCGTTAATAGACTTGTTTGATTTCACGGTGTTGCGCAGTTTAAATGAAAAAAAAAACAGATGCGTGAACTGTGTCTCAAGTATGCACAAATTAAATTGCTTCTTCTAACAAACACTTTTCGGAAAATGTGCAAAAAAATATGTATTTGCGCAAATGGAGCTTCCGAATATATTTTTTTTATGCAATTGATGTCCACTGACTTTCCGTCTGCTTCTGAAACTGTATTAGAAAAAAATAAAAGTTTGTATTATTTTCCTTTATTAACGTTCCTCATCAGTTATTTTCCACATATGCATTTATTAGTATCAAAAAGTGAAGGGTTGTTTGCGCGCATGTCAACCTTTTTGGGGGCGGGGAATGATTTTAAACGTGAAAAACATTTTGAGGAAACATATATTATAACTCTTTATGAAGTGATTTGTTTTAGCCAGCATGGTAACCAACACATTTAAATATTACTTTGGAGCAATATTATTGTTGAAGCTTCATTTCAAATGAAACCGTTTTTAGTCCAGAGCGTTTAAGACGTTTTAAAATATGAGTGTAAAAAATACGATGTGAAAATGATATTTAAATTGTTCATTTGCTGCACTTATTGTCTTCGATTTCGTTAATGTTGCAACCAAAAAGTATATATATATATATATATATATATATATATATATATATATATATATATATATATATATATATATATATACATATTACATTCCCATTTTAATGAGCTTACATGTAATTAAACGATAAATAATGCATTTTTAATTGTGTTTTCTTTTTACCTCATTAAAAGCTACTGTTGTTGATTGTTCTTATTTGGCTGTGTTATTAAATGTTTCACTCTGGAGATTTGAGCCCGCACAATAAGACCTATATATAGACTGGATTAAATGTTTTAAGGCTAAGTTGTGAGGCATAGAGGCCTCTGTGTGGGCATGCTGTGAGACATTCTTTCTCCTTTTTTTTCTTTTTTTAATGAACAGTTAAAATGCGTTTTAAAAAAGGAGGAGACGTCGTGTTGAAACGGTGCGCTGGCTGTGATGTAACCTCAACAGGTAGACACGGCATTTCCAGTTGCGCAGATCCTATTGATCCGTCTTTTGTTTCAACCTGCGCTGACATCACTGCCTGTTAAACTTTCCCTCACCTCTTACCCCCGGAGAATTAAATTAATAGATGTATGTAGGTGCAGACTAGAGCAGCTTTCTGTACAGCTGCCTCTCTTAAACAAAGGGTTCTTTATCAAAGAAAATAAATAAAAGAAGACCCCCAGCCCGCAACCTTTCCAAACCCGGTCACATCCACAGCTGGATCAGGTAACTTCACTGTTGCCAAACTCACCGTCTAGATGGATATAAGAGATAATAATTGCATCATGGCTTGAATGATTGTAGTCACAGCACAGAGCGCAGCAAGAGGAGGGAGACAGAGCTGTGAACCAACAAGCTTATGGAGCAAAGTAGAGTTTTGTATCCTGAGGCAGAAGAACATATACTGTAAGAAGATACTGTTTGCTGGTAGTGTAATAAATCCCATGCTTAGTTTGACAGCTCTACTAATAACCACAGAGCTATAATTCACCCTGCTAACATATGGCTTCACTGTTTTTAATGTGCAGGAAGCTACAAAAACATAGAAATCAGGACAGCTTTCTCAAAACCAACCAAAAGTCTTAAAAACTGACTGAGGAGCTTGTTCCGTGGTTAATTTAACTGTCGACTATTTTTTGCTTAAATCTCTGTTATCGGATAAATTAACTAAACAAATGTATAAAATTGTAAAGTGGAAGGGGACTCACAGTTTTTGCGTTTTTCTTTCTTTTTGGTGAGGAGGAAAGGGTCTTTGAACAATCACACATTTATCTGCATTAGATCTTCCCTTAAAATAGGTCACAATTCAGTTGCTGTTGCATAAAGCTGTCCATCTCATGCCTTTGATTCTTCCCTCCAAATCATGTCCATTTCAAAAATACAGAATAGTTCTCTAAGGCTACTGAAAATTCTGCATCAGTGTGGCTCAAAGTGCACCTGTAATGAAGTTCAAGTTCAGCATCAGCATCATAATTTGTCACTTTTCTTCTCCCTCACTTCAAAAGGTGTTTAAACTCTAAAACCATCTTCACTTTCCTTTAAGAAAACAGTGAATCGTTACCAAAAGCCCATTTTTTTAAATTATAATAAATCAAACAGATTTTCATGATGAACCTCCTATGAAATCCGTGTTTTTGTTGTGCCCTTGCAAAGTGGTTCCAGCCTCCTTTATTTATAACTACATATCTGTTTTAGTGGAGGTCCTTAAATCTGCATGGGAGGGGGGTTTGGAAAAATAAGCCTTTAATCTGTGCCCAAGCATATCCTCATTCAATGTGAGGTGTTGAATAGCTTCAGTTTCACTAACATCAGATTCTCTAAAATCTTTCCAGACATAGATTCAGTCTGTCATACGTTCACCTCTTTGGCACACTCTTTTCGAAGGTGTCCTAACCTGTTCACGTATTTGAACTCTCTTCAAATTGCTGTCAGATAGTTTTCCAAATTGCAATTCAGCCGGACCCTTTCATAGCCATATTTGGCATTGTGGGTGAGGATGATCAAACTCAAAATAACCAAATCTGTCAACTTGTTGGTGCAGGCCCTGAATCCCCTCACTGGAAGCTGAACTTGGTGTTTGAGGGAGGTGATGCAACCTTGAGATATTAAGATTTACAGTAACATTTCTGATCAATTTGAAAAAATTGTAATTCCTTTATAGATTACATAGAAACAAGCTTTAAGCTCATCTCCCTTTACTTTACTAAAATAAATCAACTCAAAGCTGTTAACTTTCTTCTACGTCTATTTGTCCCTTTTCTTAAAAACCTGTCACAATGAAATGAGTCTTGGACAATTACTCTGTACATCTACATGTCTGTTAAAATGCTTGTTTTGGTTTGGATTTTTGTTCTTACTGTTCTGTATGGTTTTAAAGTCAATAAAATTAGGCTAAAAAAAGGAAAAGGTCCACTTTTACTACTTAGATACTTCACATATTTTCATCTTGTCTTTTTGATTAATTGCTGAGTTTTTCTCTCTCTCTTAACATAGCAAAGTCTCTTCCAGACTACCACAGTTCCATTGTATGTATACAGGCTACTTTTACACCACAGTTGAGGACTTTTGGCTGGGTTAGGTGTGCTTCATAAAGATGTAACCTAGTAGCACTGGTAATCAATCCCAGTCAATCACACCCACCTCTCTCAGCAGCACACAGGCTGCCATTATCTGCAGCAAGTGCTTTCGACAGGTAGCTCTGCCACAGTTGAAATAAGGTGGGTGGGTCGAGGACACCTATAGGCGTCTGTCTGTCTCTTGCCAGAAAGCCAATCTCTCTCTCGCAGACATAGACATGCTCTTTCCCCTCAGTCTTGTTATGTTGGAAAGCAAGACAATGACTTGGGCTGCTTGAATCAGCCATTTTCAGTTCAGCTGCTCCCTGATTTATCTTTGTCTTGTAACATTATTTTTAAGTAGTCAGATTTATATTGAGTCCATAGCATCATCATTATTACTATTATTATTTAGAGAGTTTTAGTATCCTTTTCAGTTAAAACATAAGCTTACCACAGTGTAAACTTGCTCTATAGCCTATTGCAAGTAAAATTCTGTATTCAAACTGAGTGACAGTATGAGCATACTTATGTAAGAACGTATGCTGCATTTAATACGTCATTGTTAATTTTATTTATATAGCGCATTTCATTACACGTAACCTCAGTGTGCTTAATATAAAAGATACAAACATAAGAACTATGTAGCTCTACTGTCTAAACGCAATAAAAAAAAAACTTTACACAGGAATAAAAAGCTCACACATAAACACACACACGCAGTAATTGATCATTAGAGGAAAATCCACGCTTGTTAGTCTTTAGAAGCAGTCTATTAAATAAAATGCAATCAATAATTGAAATAGTGCAGAAAATGAACCGTTTTATACAGTTGAATGAGGCTGTGGTAACCCGGTAGCTGTAACAGCATTTTCTTAAGCGCATTTTTGAAGCGACCCGGAAGTAGTTTGATCCACGCGAGTCGTTGCACATACGAAGGCGAGCAGAAAACGATTCGAGGAAACTATTTTTTTTATAAACCAGCAACCATGTAAGTACCTGTGATGATCACCCAGTGTATGAGAGATTAGTCAGTTCTCAGCCTTAGAGACCGAAATCCGCCAGCAGCGGGTAGTTAACATGCTAACACTGTTAGCCTTTCGGCTAACCGGGCCGGTTAGCTCGATGTGCTGTCGGTGTGCTACCTTTTCGTGACTAGCTGTGTCACAGCTACGCCGAGGTTACTTTAGAAACTGTTCGCACATGTGGTCTGCTTTATTGTAAATTTTAAAGTACTGATTCTGAAGTCAGGCTATAGATTAAATGCTAGTTTGCTAAATGCTAACAAGAAACAAAGGGTGTGAGCGGCGTTTTCTTGTTAACAGTCTCGTGATATAAAACAGTCTGATAAATAAAGGTTACAAAATCTGTAAAAAGGTTGAGCCGATTGTCTCGGTCCTCCATGAGCATTAGTCCGAAAACAAGACTGACTGAAGCTTTAAGGGCCTCGGTTTAAGCTTTAAACTACAGTGTGTTGTCTGCAGCTCTGTGTGCTGAACGATGATACTATAATAGTTTCACAGGTGTGGTGAGCCAGTTTACTTTGTCTACAGTGTACAGTTTAAGTTTTGCACTTGACTTTGCTCACTAAGTAGTGGCACATCAAGTATAAATACAGTGAATTCTAAAAAAAATATCTCAATAAAACCATGAAAAATTCACTGTGTTTAATAAATAGGTTTCTTACAGACCAAAAAATGGAAACCGTCCAATATTACTGCTTTCGGCATTCAAATGTGTCATTGTGATTATTATTGGGATAGTGGTATGATTGTCTGGTTTCATTCCCAGGAGTCTCTTAACGAAGCCCAAGTCAGAGATGACCCCCGAGGAGCTTCAGAAGCGAGAGGAGGAGGAGTTCAACACTGGACCCCTCTCTGTGCTCACACAGTCAGTGAAGAACAACACGCAGGTCCTCATAAACTGTCGCAACAATAAGAAGCTGCTCGGCAGAGTCAAGGCTTTTGACAGGTACAGAGTCAGACACTTATTCAGTACTTAATACTCTTGAGAGTTTAATTTGTGATTACTTGCTTATATCATTGTTTTGTATCTTGTTTCCTTTGTCTGTTTTGTTACCTTTAAGCCTATGTTTTCTGTTATGTTATTGGGTCACTTTGGTGCCTTTACAGTATTTACTGGTTTCTTGTTTTTCTGCAGTGCTTTCATTTATTATTAAACATTACAATCCCTCAAAGATAAGAGCAACCAAACACATTTTGTTTTGTTGCTTTGTGGTTTCTTGTATAATGTAATTTGGAAAATTGCACTTAGGCACATTTGGTTATTTTAATAACGTAAAGTGCCAATAATGTGCTAGTTTACACACTTAAAAAGTGAAAGGTCACAGGAGGAGACATATCCCTTTGGGCTCGCGTCAGGAAGAGCCGGCATAAAAATCTGCCATATAAAACATGCAGAGCTACCCGCTTGGGTGACCCTTTCCCATAAATTTTTTTTTTTATAAAATCATAAACCATATATATAGATGTGTGCATGTAGGCATTTTATTTGAATTTATTTTCACTATATTGCTAACATTACATCATCACTGCCATTTCAGGCATTGCAACATGGTCTTGGAGAACGTGAAGGAGATGTGGACAGAAGTTCCAAAGAGCGGGAAGGGAAAGAAGAAGTCGAAGCCCGTAAATAAGGACCGCTACATTTCTAAAATGTTCCTCAGGGGGGATTCTGTGATCGTGGTGCTGAGAAATCCTCTGATCACGGGAAAATGAACTCTCTAAATGCGCCCAGCTGAGCCACTCACTTACCCTTTCCCCCTCAAGCAAGTGGTTTGTAGTTGCTGAAACCTTATTTGGTTTGATTTTTTTTTATTATTTTTTTTTTTTATGATGGATTGCTGAATTCACTTGTAAGACAGAAAAAGTGTCATCAAAAAGATGTTTCGCCTACTGAGAGTCAGGCACAACAGTGCTTTGTCTGCGGATGGTTTCTGTCTTTTTCATTTTCATAATAAAAGTGATGAAAAGATGAAAACATTGTGCAGGTATTTACTAGCGTTTAGTTTCCCAGGTTCTCCCTGCTTCATTAATCATACTGAGTGTATGTAGTTGACATTACACAAATGTTGATCCATGCCGCTAGTCTTTTTATATGATACTTTACTCTGACAACACAAAGGTGTTATGTTTTCAGATTGTCCACCCATCCCAATCTTGAGAATTGTGTATCTCAGTGTGCTCTGACTCACGTTTGACACATATGTTCACTTGGACTGAAAGATCCCTGAGCTCAAAAACCGTTTTGGCTTTAACTGAAGAATCAGTTTAATAATCACTGCAAGATTTCACGCAAATGCCAAACTTTGTCTTTGACTTTAGTGATTCATATGATGATGTAGTAACCTTTTTATAACCAAAAGATCACTTTACTGTGACATCATAATGTCCTACAAGAAAAGAGAAGAACTTTTGAACATTATTTTGTGCCAGAACTCAGGAACATTGTGTCTGTATTTTAGATTTGGTGCCCACCTAAACTCCCTAAAAGTCTTTATTACATATCAGTTTGGACAGATTTTACTGTAAACTGCAACTTCACTGATTGGTGAAGGCGTACACCCATGACTTGGTACTTGGTGTTCTCCTGTCTTGCTCATTCAGTGCAGTCATTGAAAAGTTATTTCTCCTTGCCAGCCTCACCCCACCCCCAACTCCACTGTCACCCCTTCACTCTCCCCTGACAGCATCTAAGGTGTCGGGCTTGATTTCAGTCAGCAGCGCTCAATAAGCGACAAACTGCCGTTTAAAGGCCCGCTGCATTATTGATGAGACCAGATGTGCTGACTGTCACTTCACACCCTCATCTCTCTCCATTTCAAGCCGTTCCCTCTATGCCGTTCGGCCCCTCCTGACCACTTTGTTAATTGTCTTAATAGCTCGGCAGCAAGTGTCGCCTTACTTCTCCCTACCAGTTGGCATCTAACCTCTGTTCTGTGGTACTCTCATATTCAGTGGTCAAGTAAATTAAATTCTTGTGCTTTTTATTTTATTTTTGGAGGGGAGAATTTGATTTCTGAATAATTCCCCTGGTTTTATCTGATGTAACCGCCCGAAAATGCTGCCAAATATGTTTGCAGAAGTATCCTGAACTTTGTGCTGCTGTGTGCTGTTGTCCTAATGCCTTGACATCTGTTTGATACCTTACATCACACCACAGCCTCACTGTTAACTCTGATGTGCCCATCAGGCCAGCACCTGTGGAGTATCTGTGTGGGAGCAACAAGTCATCACTGATTTATAGCTCTCAGGTGAGGCCTGCTGGGTGAGTCAACAGGAGAGTCAGGCTTAGCACTTTAGGTGAAATGTGGTGAACTTTTATAACTGCACTGATACCTAACGCACATTTGATATCATGTTGCAGAGGCCGGAAAGTAGACAAGTTGCTACATAGTCAGCCCAAGGACACAGAGCGGCTGTTCAGGGCCCCGTGGCCACCAGGAGGCCCCCAAATGAGCCACTCACTTTTTTTCTGTAGTGCAGTATTAAAGTAGATTTACCCATGTTGCAGTTCCATTGGTAAACCTTCAAAAACATAGCTTATAATAGTGACATTTTAACAGTAATCTGTGTCATGTATACCTGGGCATAACAGTTTGATGTAACATTTGGTTTAGTAACATTTTCCCTCTTAACTTGGTTGCTAACAATACCAGTATTTAAAACCACAAAAGTTAAAATTTAAGCATAAAAACAAAGGAATTTTAAGTTACCCAGAATCATTTGGGGTGGGCAAATCTAATGACTAACAGGGTAAAACTGACTGGAAACATTATAACCATTTTAATAACATAATAAAGGATTACTATGATGGTTACAGAGGTTACTCAGAACAGTGATCCTTCTGTTTAAGTGGATAATCCAAGTGAAAGACCTCATTCATGTAGCACAAACCGTGGCTTTGAGCTACATACTTCCACCAGTTTAATTGTGCTTTTTGTCTAATATACAAGGAGTTAAATGTATGTGCTTTATAACAACACCCCTCAAAACAAATATGATTTCAGCTATATTTTTTAGTCTGGTGCTAGTAATGTCACAACAAATGGAGTCACAGCAGGAAGAAGCACTTTCACCCTTTAGCACAAAGCAATCTGATCACTTTTGGGGTGCGATCCAAAGAGCTGCCTGTTTATATTAAAGTGAGCAAGAAGATGAAAAATGGTTATGAAATATGATCTTTCCGGTGTTACCCTGGCAGCCCAGCACAAGAGTTCAGTTTAGCCTTCAAATTAAAGCGGTGTGATTAGCTTCCCTGACAACGCAACATTGCAAGATTATAATCAATTAGACAAAACAGACCTGCCCACTTGAAAATGTTGTCTCTCTAAGCCGAAGCTACCTTTTCATAAGCATTCCCACTGACCAACCCAGAGAGTACCTTTGGTTAATGACAGCTGCTTTCTATAACTGCAAGTTAGTAACAGCTCTTAGGGGTGCAGGAGTCTTTCCAAGAACAAAGCGTAGAAAACACTGGGCACAATTTTCAGGCTGTAGCCCTGTACAGATTTATTATGTAGTCTTCAAATATAATTTTGTGTTGGATAATGTGTATAATTACAATATATATAAAGTACCTGGAGTAAATATACTCAGCTTGTGGAATTGCTTGCACTTTTCAGAATCATATACAATACCTAATAAATATTGATCCATATATTTCTTTAATCTTCCAGCTGTCAATCTTAATTACTTATTTTAAATTGCTGGGCAGCTTCATCTATAATAATTCAACTAATCTGCAAAATAACTAGTGACTAAAGCTTTAAAATAAAGGGTACAAGCTCTAATATTTGTATGCAAAATATAGTGGCACAAAAGCAGAAAGTAGCGTAACAGAAATACTTAAATTAAGTATGTGTATATTAAAACTGTACTTCAGTAAAGTAACTGAATAAGTGTACTTGGTTATATTCCTACTGGTCCCATCCATGCTCTCATCCAGTGGTGTTGGGCTTTGTAAGATTAACAGCCTGGTCCAGTGGCCAGACACACACCTGAGCCTTAACCTGATGATAGTCACACAGTAAAAATGTTATTAATAAAACAAATTGCTGAAAAAAAGGAAATGTTTTGCTATTACTTGTGTTCTTAGGTGAAATATAAAACACGTGGTGACAAATAATCTGCCTGAACCTGGAGCATGAACACCATTCTTAAATAATGTTTGGTTGATGACCGGGAACGGTGCAGGCTCCAAAGGTGAACAAGTGGGTTGAGATCTTGAGGTTGAAAGGGCCAAAGTCTATGGCGCACATAATTTTAATTAAACCACTTATTGAGCAGTTGTGTGTATATAGAGTCTAATTTTATTTAATGTCATTGTGTGCCCTTTGTTCAGCTGAAAGGAGTTTAATTCACAAGAATTCAGTGCCTGTTTGCTCTTGCACCCATGTATGAGAGAAGTACGCACCTGCTTGGGCCCTAGTGGTCGCCCCTGGAACCTGACGGTGTTCTATAGATTGACTAGAAGTGAAACCAAGTTCAGAGCTTCCCTTTTATTTACGGTGACAAACACAGGCGACCTATCAAAAAGTGTAAATCTAAAGGTTGTTTTGGATCAAATAGCATCTCTCAACAATGAAACTCAGCTGCAGCATCCTGGGACGAAGTCCTGTCAAATATCCAGTGAGTCTATTTGGAGATGCCTCAGATAAAGACAACTTTAGGGACCTGATTTGTTGGGTATCATCGTGCATTTGTCTCGGATTACTTACACTCATCTCAAAGACACTTCAAGAAGTCTCTTTCCCTTCAGAATTTGGGGTGTGTGAGCGATCCGTGAGCAGGAAGGCAGATGTTTTATTCAGTAGGTAAGCGATAAGAGGGGGGAAGTGTGATTATGATAGCGATCGGCCATGCATCGATAGGCAACCATCCGAGGAACGCGACACCCTGCAGCGCATCGATCGGGCCCCGGTAACCGGAGCCGCCGCCGCAGTTTGTTTTCAAGCAGAGCCACGATCCGGGTGTCAGAGCCGCCAGGCCAGGTGGAGAGGGGATGAGGGAAGAGATAGGGGGGGTATTAGCTCCGTGGATGCATGAACACTGCCTTCACTCATCTATTAAGTGAGGAATGACAGTAAGTGCTGGGACAACAACAGGGATCAGGTGTGTCTAGATGCTGCATGTAGATCCGGACCTGTTTACAAACATGCACTGTACTGTAATGGGGTAAAGTGGGCCAAACTAGACCAAGATCTACTGATCACGTTTTAATGATGAAACTACAATTTTTATTTTAATTTGAGGCATGCATTCCGTTATTCAAGGGTCATTCATCCCTATTTTCCCTGCAAACCTCAACCCAGCTATTTAGCTCTTTTTAAATATTGATTATTAAATACATATATGTTTGATTTTATATCGCATTTACGCTCCACAACCCCAGCAATCTAACATTCCCCAATGGGCAAGCACTAGGGGACTGTGGGGAAGAAGAGCTCCCTTTTTAACAGGAAGGGACTTCTGACATGAATCAGAAAGGGGAAACCATTGTCCAGTAGGGTGAGTGGATTGTTATGAAAGAAAAGAGGAGCATCTAGAGACTCTGTTGAGCTTTACCGAACTTGAACAAGAAGTGTTTTTCCTGAATTTGGTCAAATTATACCTAAATGTTAATCCATATGGTGTAATACAGGGCTAGTCAAATCCTGGCCTCGAGGGCCGGTGTCCTGCAGGTTTGAGATGTGTCTCTTCTTCAGCACACCTGAGTCAAATATAGAAGTCATTAGCAGGCCTCTGGAGAACTTGACTGCATAATGAGGAGGTAATTCAGCCATTTGATTCAGGTGTGCTGGATCAGGGACACATCTAAAACCTGCAGAACACCGGCCCTCGAGGCCTGGATTTGAATAGCCCTGGTGTAATATCTAATTTGAATTGTCTGTTCTTACTTTTTCTTATGATCAGTTTGGCTGTTTTATTTTTGTCAAAATGTTTAGAATAAATTAGATCAGTGTAGTTTTCATCTTCAGAAGATGATGTTGCAATATAACCCAGCACACAAAGAATGTTCAGCGTTTGCGGAAGGTTACAGGAATGTTTGCTGCAGCGCTTTAAGCGATATTCCCTGACTTTCACATTGTTTCCATGCGGGGAGCATTTGCTTTTGGTTTGAAGGACTTTCCACAAACCTTACTTGGACCTTAAGTGTCACCATTTGGGTTTTCTGAACTTAGCTATTGCCATGTAATATTTCAATAATGGAGGCACGACAGGATAATGCTGATGCATGGATGTTTCAAATATTTTAAAATATGGAAGCTGGCCAATGTAGATACTTTTCCATTCATTTATTTATAATTTCTTTCAGGGGTCACAGTGGTGGTTAGCCCTGTCACCTCAGCAGGTGGGTTTGAATCCACCAACCTGACCAGCTGGGGCCTCCCTCTGTGGGTTCTCTCTGGATATTTTGGCTTCCTCCCACAGGCCAAGGTTAAATTTTTTTTAAAATGTTTAATTCATCTTTTAATTCTCAGACTTATTGAGACTCCTTAAAAGGATGACTTGCCCAAGTTAAACTCAGCACAAAAGAGAACAGGTTCACATTGACAGTCCAGCTTTACCAGTAGGTTGACTGTGAAAGTGTCATTTATTGTGGTCATATTGCCATCTAGTGGCTCATAGAGGTACTAAACAGCTTTTCACATACCTTACTTTGGACTGTTTTCTGTTCCCTTTCACTTACGCTGTACCCTCAAGACTGGCACGTTTATATGTGGTGTAAATGACACTGTGATATGTGTGACAAGCCACAAATCCTTTTTGTTTTGACTGTTTCATTTTGATGTTCAGCGTTGTCATAGCTTTAATCATATGTTAATAATAAAGGCTCTGTTATTAAGATTGCAAAACAATTTCCAAATTAAGAACAATTTCATTTTGTATTACTCACTTTAAAGATTGCAGCCTAGCATTCATTACCCTTGTATATCCACTTTACCCTGTGAAGAGTAAAGGGCCTACATTTCAGGACATGCCATTTGGACTCTCTTTAAAATCCTTCTGCTGCCCTTTGCTTAGCTGGCCTCCAGCCCAGACCTCTTAGTGAACACTTGCGTCTTGCTTGCATTTACAGATTTCACCCTCCTCCAGTCACATTCCCTGTCAGACAGAGATAGAAGGAGATTTTAAAACACTTCAACAGCAATACTCATTCTCTGTACCACTGAATTTTCTTTATAATCCATCCAAACAGTGGGTCATCCCTTATGGTCCGTACTGTTAATCTTAATCCCTGTTTGGATAACTGTTGCCAACCTCAAGATACAGGCTACCACTTTGTTGCCCTGGTTGAAGTTCAGTTGTGTAATTCTCTTTGTCTGTCTGCTATTCAACCAAGAGTGGAGGCTGAGGCTTTCAGACGCTGCCTCAGGACTGTATGCTTTACTCAGTCCTGGACTCTCTGATGTAAGATGTAGTAGAAATGCAGTCTGTTTACATAATAGCCTCACTCCAAACTCACAGAGAGAGTGAGATAAGTGAAATACAGCCAGGTTCACCATGCACACCCACGTTTGTCTTCTGCTCTGTGTTTTTTTTTTTCCCCAGTGGCCTGTGACCCTTTTCCTCTTAAGCTTTCTCTATCTATGAACACCTATTGTTGCCCCTTTGCTCTGAGCCTTGGGGAGGCATCTGTGCTGCTGTCCAGCAGGTTTTCTGTCAGACTGCCATCTGTGGGCTATGTCCACCGACTGACGTCAAGCTGTGGAAATAAAGCTGTGGTAAAGAGGAGGAGCGAAGGAGAAACCCAAGAATTACAGCGTGACTGTTTGATTCTTTACGGGCTACTTTCTGGGAACACAAGCAGCTTTTTGAGTCTGAGAAACCACAAATGGCACAAACACTTTAACACATGTTGAAGCAGGACCTCATACAGGACCTGTTAATATTTGCAAAATTCCACAAGACGTTGGGCCCTGTTTCAGCTTCAGAGGGCACAGCTAACATGACTAAGAAAGAAATCATACCAAAAGTTGCTCAGAGCGGTCAGAGTGGTGTGTGTGTGTGTGTGTGTGTGTGTTTGTACAGTAAGACTAAAGGCATATTGGCTTTCTGGATGTTTATACATACCATGCAGACGTAATGCATTCCTTTCACATCCTCTCTTCCACTTCTGCTCCCATCAGGAAGTAGAAGAAGTGCTTTTGCACTGTGTAATATCTCAGTGCTGAAAACTGGGCCATGTGAGCCATCAGACATCTTTTTTTCATTCACTGTTGGGTATTACTTGTCATCATAATTTAAGAGGTTTAACAACTTTCTGTGATTCAGTATGGAATATTTTTTTAGCTTTGATTTCTTTTTCAATTCCAAAAGAATTACATATGAAAGACCAAAAGACCCCAAAGCCACAGCAGCTATTTGAACCCTGAAGCCAGACAGCCAATAGGCTGAGGTGGAGGGCTTGGCTGTGCCTCTCCTTTGGACATGATGCTGCCTTTACGTGCCATTGGAAAATAAAATTACATCCAGTAATTTCTGCCAGACCCAGCTGGAGCTCAGGAGGTAGAGCAGATTGTCTACTAATCAGAAGGTTGGTTATATGATAGGGTACAAGAAGTGAGGCCAAGTCGCCCTTGGTTTGTTTAGTTTTTTTCACTTGTGTGTCATTTTTATGTCCGTGGGACTTTAGGGGCATCCAATCACCTGAAACGCCTGAAAGACAACGACAAGAGCAAGAACTACTTGTTGAGTAAAAAGCATGCATTTGTTCCTCAAATTCCTGAGTTAAACTTACTCACCCTTACCCTTTTTGCAGTGCATGTTACTGGTGTGCTGAAAGACACACTTGAGCACACGATTTTAAAGGAAATGTTTGGCGTCATAATAGACTGCTAAACAGGTAAACACTGTAAGTCATTTTAAGTGGAAAAGGTATTGGCAGAAAAATATATTCAAAGTAGCAAAAAGTAGCAGTTGTTAAACAGCACTGAGGATTTGCATACTTTTTAAAACAATGCACTCCACTAGTGTTGGAGTGATGGAGTCACCGTGAAATATAACATTTGGGCCAGGAAAAACAATAAATGCAACCAGAACCAGTATTTTGAGGAGTAATAACAAATTTACAGGCAAAATGTTGTGTATTCATTTATATCTGTTACTTTTTCACCGTTTCTGATATTTTTTCATTTTAGTCTCTGTTTATATATATATATATATATATATATATATATATATATATATAATATGGAAGCTTATTTCCACCACTGAGGTTTTATTTAAATTTTGACTTAATAAATCACAATCTTGAGTATTTTGAAAGTTTGAGATGCTTAGTGAGATTTCAGATATGTAACTTGAAATTTCAAGATACCTAACATGAGATATTTAATCAGTAATTTGAAAAGTTCAGCAACGTAACTCAGTATATAGAAAAAGTAATTATTCCCCCAAATTTTGAGAGAATAACTCAACTGGCTTAACAACTTAAAATTTCAAATTAGCTATCTTGAAATTTCAAGTTACTCGGAAGTAAGTCAAAATTTTGAGATACTAAATAAGGCAGAATTTTGCGATGACTCATAATGTAAGGAAATGTAGTGTGAATTCAGATACATAATTCAAAATGTTGATATAATAACCACAAATTATGAGATAATAACTCGAAATTTTGACATAGCTCTGCCTGGCGTTCTTCTTTTTTGTTCAGTGGTGTACACAAGTCTAGACCAAGAAAAAGCTACCCATTTTCCCAAAGTTGAATTTTACGGGGCGCACCTGAACGCACCGTGGGATTGCAGCCTACTTTGAAGCTGGCGGTTGGGCTGGACTCCAGTGAATTTACACAGTCCTACCGAGCGCCCGAGAGAAGCCTGTCGCTTTCATACAGCTCGAAGGGCCAGAAGTAGAGGGGTACAGCAGCTGAAAGCGTGAGAGCAGAAGTTCCGGTATTAGTATAGCCACGCTCATTCTCGTTTTCACCTCTTTAAATGGTAGAAACCACTGTGAGATAGTGATTGGAGTTGACAAGCCCGCTTCACTACTGTATCCCCCTCCTTCTCCTCCTTCTCCACCCCCCTCCTCCTCCCGCTCAACACACAACAACCAGGAAATCGACGAGGTGTGCTTCTCTTATCCCGCTTGTGACTACCCCGTTCGCGGGTGTCGATGCGGCTTCCACCTCTCTCTCTCTCTCTCTTTTTTTGTCGCATTTTATTTTTTTAATTCCGCTGGTTTGACTCCTAAAGCCGGGCTTCACCTCTGAAGTCAGCCAAAGTTGCCTACGAGGAGAGGATCTCCACTCTGGCCGAACAATGAGGTGGGTAAAGCGGCTCAAATCCCTTCATTTTCATTGTGTTTCCAGGCTACATTCTGTGTTTGGGCTGATACTTTTTTAAGTAGACGACTGTTATTCTGACAAGGTAAAATCCTCCTTGGCCGGGTTGTGTAGCCGTTTATTCGCCACAGCAGGTGTTTCACTTTGTAACAACTCTTGCTTTTGGTTGTTTTGGTGTCCTTTCAGTTACACTTGATACTGTGTAGTGGAATAATGGTGAGAGCCCGGTCCCACCTGTTCAAGAGCCTTTAAGAAATATTTTCAGGCTGGGTTAGTTGTGCTGGTGGTCAAATTGCAGCAACATACTTTTGTATCTGATTTTAGACATTTGTTAGTAACGATTTTTGTTTGGCTAAGATTTCCTCTGGCTGCAGTGTTGTTTGTGTAAACTCACAAAGCAATAAAACAAAGCAATAAAACCCCCAACAGCTGAACAACAGTGTAACCAAAGATCAGAGATCAGCTTATTTTTTTCTTTTTAGGGTATGAAAAAGGATTGCTCACAAGCACGTCAGGTGTGTGTGTGTGTGTGTGTGTATATATATATATATATATATATATATGTGTGTGTGTGTGTGTGTGTGTATATATGAGAGAGAGACACTTTCAGCTGCACAGGAACCAAGTAACCGCTTGGTCACCTTGCTGCCATTTATTTTGTGTCATGCAATCCGCAGACACCCATTAAACCAAACCCTGTTTTACAATTTTTGTCCCTCTGGCAGTTGCAGGGGTTTGCACCAGGAACAAAAATGCAAAGCTCATGTCCACAAATTCCAACGTCCTGTTGCAGCCTGTGCAGTTGGCAATTATGCGCTTTGAAGCCACCACCACTCTTGGCTGGCTGGAGCTTCTCTGGGCTGACTTTTTTTTTCTTTCACCCTCTTCCTTCTTCTCCCCAACTGTTTCACATTTTATGCAGCCCTTATGTCAACGAACACCTCTGTCACTTTAAAGGCTCTTGAATTGGGAGTTAAATTCTTGACCTGAGCTGCAGCAGAGCATTGTAGTGCAGGCTGATAACCTGAGTGACTAGTTTTCCTCTCTCTCTATCTCAAACCTATTGCGCTGCCCTTTCTGTAACAATATCTCAGCTCGGGCGCATGGGTTTGTCCGGGTTTTGTATTTGTTGTTCACATATTTCTGCATGCTAACTTTGATTACAGGAGGTGACTGAGCTGCCTGAAATCCTGCCACAAGTTATGCATAAAACATACCCTTCTAATAAGGCCATTATTTAAGTTAATGCAGCCATCAGCAAAGATTACTGTGTTTACTTATTTGATATAATGACATTTAGAAAGCAAAACAATACAATGTATGTAACATGTAGCTTATTTTCTGTTTCATATACCTGTAACACACTCTCTTATCTCTTTATGGTGTATAATTAAAATATTACCCCTCACACAGTAAGATAAGCGTGCTGCTTTATTTTCAGATTGCCTAGCTACACTTTTAAAAAAAGTACTTCTATATTCATAAGCGGTATCAGCAAGCGAACAGTTAAAAACACGCACACAGATGCAATGTAAAAACAGAGCATTTTTTTCCCCTATGTGCAGGTTTCATCTTGCCTCTCAAAGAAGTTGGAAGGTTGTGTGTGCCTTAATGAATGTAGTTGTCTAACTCTAAACAGACAATGCTTTGACTGGCCCTCCATTGTGGCCCAAACACAGTTCATGTCACCTTGTATAATAGATAAAGGCTGGTATGCAGCGCCACTCATGTTCATTGTCATTTATCCCTGTGGAATGTAAATGTTGACACAGAAGTGCACTCGGCTGGTCAAAAGTTCAGCGACTGACCCAGCTGACAAAAATGTTAAGTAAAGCATCCCGACTTGAAGCTGCCTTTAAATGTGCAGCCCGTAGAAACACCCTTCTATTCTTCTCATAAAGCATTAAGGCCGTTTCCTGCTGACGCTTTCTCTCTGTTTTCGATTGAAACAGTCGTAAACTTGGCACGCTGAACACAGTTAAAGCACACTTTGACTTTTACAGCACACACAAAAAAAACCCCCCCAAATATAGTGTTTTGCATCTCTAGATGTTTACTCGTGGCTTTGTCGCTGCTTTTTTAGCAAGCAGGCTGTCGGTTTGTTTGTTCCTGCGCACAGATGACAGTGTTAAGCTGTGGGAACAGCAATTGTTCTTTAAATACAATGTCTTTATAATGTCTTAAACATGGCTGGCTGCTGGTTGGTGGAACAACTACTGTGTTGTGCTTTTAGATTCAATGTGGGCTTGTTGATGTCATGCCATGTGACACGAGTTGCCCATTGTTGATTGGTAAGAACCTTTCCAAGCTGACAAATCCTTGATTTGAGTGTTCTGATGGTGATAGTTACATGTGTTTGGCGGAAACGGCATGACTGGCTGCAGTAGTTTTTAATTTGCCTGTAGACATTTTTTTTCTTTCTCCAATTACAAATCACATCAATGGGAATGGGCCTTTACCTCCACTGAATACTTTCAGTGTTGATCTGTTGGTGTGAAGCAGAAGTTGACCACATTTACAGATGTCCCTATGTTTTTGGGTTTGTTTTTTTTTTTTTCCCCTCCCCTGTCTGCTTTCTTATCACAGTGCAATAGCTGTACTGACTGTGTTTAGATTCCTTTGCCAGCCCTTTAAACTGCCCTATCTCTGGGTTTAGGTTGCTCAGAAAGTGCATCTATCTGCATGGTGATTCACATTATTATCAGTGAGGTGACTCCCATCTCCCAGTGTGACTCACTGGCTGTGTCTTTTGCTTTAAAACACTTGTCCTGCATGAGACCGCCGGTGGAGCTGCCTCAGGCTCTAGAACTAACGCACAAGACGCGATCATAAACGCAGACAGGTGTAATGTGTCTGCTTAAAGCAATATTTACAGTCTAATGAGTTTCCTGTGCCCTTTTTAGAAACTACGCATGCATGAAAGTGATGCCAAGCTCAAATGCATCTCTGTGCTCTTGCATGAGCTTATTATTGATCAGCCTTAAAAGCAGGGAAATAGCCTCCCCCGGTCTCCTCTTCTGCATCTTGAGCCATTTTCTTTTCTTTGTTTTGGCACTAACTAGGAAGGAATGCAGCTCTAAGAGTGATTTATGATGTTTTGCTGTTGTATCATCTTTGACAATTAAATGTTCAGCCTCCTGACCCTGTGTACCAAGGGGCCAGTAGCTGTTATTTAAGCATTTAGCAACATGATTGCATATGGCCATGTAAGGATAGCATGATGAAACCCTCCTGCCATAGTGTTGTGTAATGTTCATGTGGGTCTGTTGGGTAGCGATGCTGAATTTTTTTTTTCTTTTTTCTTTTTCTTTTCATGTCTTCACTTGTTCTCCTAATTCCTTTGCGCAATCAGATTTTTTTCTTTTGAAGTGTGTTATCTGTGACGGAGGACTTTTAACTCGTGTGCAGTCTACAAACACACATTTATAAGTCGAAATACTAAAGAAAGAAAAATATGTAGAGTAAAGCGTCCACTCAGTCTGTATTTTTTTTTCTAAAAAATTTTTTTCTCAAAAAAATTGTGATTGTGTGCCTGAATACTTCAGAGATTCTTCATACCCCCCCTAAAAGAAAAGAAAATTATTGCACTTTTTTAATGTGAATGTAAGTGCGCTTTTGCAATTAGTTTTTCCACCCATAGACCTCCATGTATCCTCAATTACCCCTCTGCCTGAAGCAATAACAATTTGAAGTAATTGGGATGTGCTTGTGGGAATTTTTTTTATCTGTAATAGATTAAGAATAATGTCTTTATTTCACACATCGTAAAGGCTTGCATGTTGGCGCGCACTTCAGCAGACACTTCAGTGTATTGCTGTACAGTTGGAGTGATAGTGTGTCGAAATGATCACTGAAGTCCCTTCATTATTAAAACAGCCCCTTCTAGTCAGTTTGTTTCTCAAAACACCCAGTCACTGCCCCCCTCCCCTGAAACAATTTACCCGTCCTGGTCCTCCCTCCTCTCCTATTCATAAATAGGCCATTATGCTGGGCAGCCTCTTCGATTAGATGCTTTGCTACAGGACTTGCCTAACATACAAAATCCTCTATTGTATACTTGGTGATAGATCTAATTTCCTTGGTGGTGGCTAATATTGCTTGTCTATGATTGTGCCTCTAGGTGGTTGTGGTTTTGTTTTTTTAATCACTTATCTTTGATTTGCTGGTCATTTTTCACCATTATTAAATAGTTTTTCAGTGAGTTTAGTGCTGTAAAACTGGAGTATTAATTTTTTCTTGGTGAGTGTTTTGGGCCAAAGTTATGTGAGTACCATGCTTTTCTAAATCAGAAGGGTTAGGGTTAACCCTAACCTATATTGGTTATAAAGTCACAGAAACTCATGGGGCTGGACTGTGTATAAACTTTTGAAGGTATGTATATATAAGGATATGGGATAGTATGTGACCATTTATACCAGTATAGTTCATTAGTCCATGTAGTTTGTAGGAGCCATGGATGAATTAAGATAAAGCAGAATTTTTATGCTGATATCAAATGTGATTTTTTTTTTTTTTCATGTGTGTGTGAATGTGTTATGTGCATTTGTTTTGGTTTACTTGGTCATAGTTTAGCAGTTGGTCACATGATTAGGGGCTGTGTTACTGATTGTTAATTTGTTAATATTAGGCATCTGTTCACCTGGAGGTGAGCTGAAGGAGAGATGGAGTGGTTCACCTTTTTTTTGTGATCTATATGAATTATTTAATAACTCTGCAATCAGTGTTGTAAAATTTTAGCAATAAGATTTTTTTTTTCATTAATAAAGATTTAAAATACATCTTAAAATATATTTTTGATCAAATCATGATCCCGGGAGGAGACACAGATCTCACGTCAGGAAGGGCGTCTGGCATTAAATAATCAGAAAAGTCAAACATGTGGGGCTCCCTGCTGTGACGACCTCTTTATAATAAGGGAGCAGCTGAGAGTAGCTTATTTTTGGTTAACGTGTCCGGCAGCTATGCAGGCCCAGCTTCAGCCTTTTGCTTGTTTTTGAAGTTGCTGCATAGCTTGTTTTGCATAACCCATTTCTTCTGTATAACCTTGCCCCCCCCCAAAAAAAAAAAAAAAACAACTCACTACACAGTGCTGGGCCAACAATAGGTAATAGCTTGAGGTTATACTTTAACTTTAGTTGATGAGGTTCACTGAATCGTGCAAACGACACACTGACTGACCACAAAAAGAAAAGAACCTCCGTAATTTCACCTTGCTGTATCCAGAAGTTGGTGGTCTGCTGTTATCTGTTTGGACACAAACTCAACAGTCAACACAGTAAAATGTAATCATGCTGGTGTTGGTGTTCTGATCTTGTTAATTAAATTAGTTTTTGAACTGATTGCATTTCAGGCAGTTTTTTTTTTTTTTTTTACATTATCATGTCTGTTTATTCTGCAGTGACAGTGGAAATACAATTTATCAGTACAGTATTATCATAATATGATATCATGGCAATTTTGAACATTTTGTGAATTGCTGAGCATTGCAGTAACATATAATGCGATTTATCACCTTTTTTTTCAACTGCAGATTGTGTCCTCAAAGTTAAACTTTGTCAATATCTGTTTTATTCATTAAGTTATCTCACTTCATTTGCTGTAGGGCTGCACTAAAAGATATATCTGACGTCACGGTTCCAGGGTGCCGGCGTTTTAAACGCTCATGCATTGCAGTGATGCTGCCCTGGAAGGAAAGCTCTGCATTCAACTTTATTTTTGTTTTCTGTGAAATGCTCCCACACCTTTGACAGTGCCTCAATTTTCTTTCATTTTCTCCACCCTGCTTTCTTTTCCACCATAGTTATGTTATTCACGTTACTTCCTTCTTCGTTAGCATTGTTATTGGCAGACAGTGGAGTCAATACTGCCCTCGTATCTTCCTGCTGTGTATTGCAGTTACAAAATCACGTACGTGGTTTTATAGAATGGCTCGTTGACTAATTTTTTTTTTTTTTTACGTGGCATCATCGATTATGTTGAGGAATCGTTACAGCCCAAATTTGCTGTAAAATGAGGTTGTTGAGCACACCAACACTGTCACTGAAACCTGCCATAAGTCTGCTGTCAGTCTGTGATTGAATGGGGTCAAGTTGGCAAATACATGCAATCTGTTTCTGTTAACACAGCAATTAAGTGTGATAAATCAGTAAAAGTCAAACATCTGTTTTTGTCTATATAGACAGAAATTCAGATTTAAAAGAAATTCAGTGATTTAAATAAATTAAGTAAATTTGCTCTGAGACAGTGAATGCTTTTGCATATGTCCTCTGAAATTCATCTTTCATGTTTGATCAGTGTTTTTGAAGTGCTCGTGATATCCTCCTTCAGTCAGGGCCTACTGGTTAAGCTGTTGCTATTTTTAAAAAGGTAAACGTAAACAAGGAGGAAGCATTTATTTAGAGATTAATCATTGTCCAGATAAACATTTGCATGGCGTGGATCATGTAAACTTCTGTCAGTCTCAAAATCAAGTTTTGTTTTTTTTTTTGCTTCAGTGAGAATTGCCATTTGTGTTTAGCCTTATTTACTCAGCCTCTCTTGGTGTTTTGGAAGTTTTGTGGTGTTCTTCAATAACCAATATAGACCTGCAACTGCCATTCATCTATTAATCAGTTAGCAGAAAATGGGTGGTGTGAACCAGTGTTTGCCCCTGCAGCATTTTCTTTTCTCTAGTTACCTCTCCATAGGTCTGAAGACTGTAAACAAGGCGTAGAGTCTGCATCGTTGTCCTTGTTTAAGATAAGATGTTTCAGAGACTTTTGAGCTGTTGTGACCCTGGGGAGATGTTTCTACCCCTGGGCTGCAGTATGACTAGATTTCACATGTATGTAGAGGTAATGAATATCCTCAACTTGGTGACACATGAAGCAAACTCTGTCAAGAATGAGGTCAGAATTGTGATTACACAGTTCTTATATTTGAAACTGTGGTATTTCTAACTGCTGCATGTAGTTTTTAGTAAATACATAAACAGTCTGCTGGAGAACCTGTTCATTGGCCACTAAACTGAGAACAAGAACTGCAGTTCATGACTGTGGAGTTCAGCTTATCCATTGGAGACTCACTAGAGATCCAGCTGATTTCTTTGCTCTGCTTTTTATTTGTCATAAATAAAATATTTCCAGAGAAGAACCTTATAAACTCAAAATTGTAACACGTACTACACTACAGTATGAAGCAAACTGCTGCACAGTGACCAAATCAAGTTAAAGACTCTACACAATCTCTGGTCTCCCCTGCAGTGGCCCAGCCAAGTGACATCATGCGAGCTGATGGAGAGCCTGGGTCTAACACTGGAGTGAAACCATAGATCACTTTGAGCAGAAATGCTGTGGTGATGTATTGTATGGTCAGCACTGCTAATGGGCATAAAGATACAGTGGGTTCATCAGGGATCCGTGACTTAATGGAGCATAATGGACAACACTTGGTATAAAAACAGCTTTATGTTGTCAGCCATTTTTACCAATCCCATCTTTGAGGTCCTCGGATCGGTAAATTCACTTATCAGCAATGATGGCGATTGCTGATTGGCAATTGTATTAGAAAGAACAGCCTAGGAGGAGACCCATTGCATGCATTTGTCATTTATTAAGCACCAGCTTACGTCATTATTAGGCAACATTTATACATTAACTCTGGAAAGTTTGACTTAGTATTGAGTGAAGCTTTATAACAGAGACTGCTTTACTCAAAGTCAGCTTAGCTGCTTACTTTTTCTACCGAGGACCGAACTGCCACATTTTTGTGTATGAACAGTGATATGCATAATCTAGTGTAATGTTGTTTACCATTCTGGCTGCATCGTGAAGCTCAGAGTATTTCCTTTTCTGTGTTTCTTCAGTGTTTTGAGTCCAAGAGGCAGTCTGAATTGTAAAAGTTAGGATTTTGGACATCTAAAGAGACTCCTTTAGTTAAAGGGTCATCTGTTTAAAACCATTAGCATTAGTAACCAGTATTGACATGGGTCAATACTGGTTACTAATGCAGTTTTATTTGGGCATGATTTTAATCAGTAACAGAATAACAGTGAATGTTGATTAGGCATGTCCTTTTTTTTTTTTTAAGCCATAACCCAGTGCAGAGGCCTTTGGTATGAGTAACCAAAAAAAGCTTGGCAGACGCAAAGTGAGGATAATCCAGATAAACATTTCTGGCAAGTAATGTAGGGTCAAAAGCTATGTACGCAATACCAGTGAGAAGCAGGAAGTTTGACATAGGTGTTGCTTCCTTCCTTTTTGTCAACCTTGGGCCCAGAGTTGACAAAAAGACATCTACTCTTAATAATTTTAAGAGGAAAGGGTTGTACAAGTCAGGGCAGCTGAGTAAAGGGAGTTTGGGTTGGGAGTGGATTGTTCATCTTCAGAGAATGAGCCCTGCCTCCTCCTTGGCCTGAGTCAAGGAGGATGTGCTCCAACCTGTAAAAGGAATTGAGCTCAGTGAGGAGGACAGAGGTGAGATGGTTCCAAATATGGGCATTAAAAGTGTGCCAGTCTTGTCCCCCACAGTGCACACGCACACAACACGTGCAACCTGCACTACCTCCAAATCAGTGGGGGTTCATCTCCACTGTTTACGTGGTCTGACAAAAGAACAAGTGGGTTTTTTTTGGCCACGTAAGTTTTCCACAATGCTCGAGAGTGGATGCTCAGCAGAAGATGAGTCAGCAGGCTAAGAATGCTGAGGGGTTTTGCTTAGCCGTTAAAGATGTCGGACTCCATTCAGACAAAGATACTGAGAAGAGTTTAAGAATAGTTTGATGCTAGATGTTTCTGTGTTGCTGATTCATGGAGGCAGAAAGCAGTAGCCTGCAGCAAGCTTGTGTGTGTCTGTAAATTTGGCAGCATGCTAGGACTTGTGTGAGAAGAAACAGGCATAAGGGAAAAAACAGTGAGTGAAGTTAGAAGAGCAATAAGAGACAAGAAGGCTAGAAGAGATTTACTTAATTTTTCCCTTAATTCTTAAAAATCATTATCCGAATCAACTGGGCAGGTTCTTTTTAATCTTTTCAGAGGAGACTGATAGTTATTGCTGATACCTTCCTTTAAAAGCTTAGTGCTATATTAAGTTTGTTCAACTTTACTCTTTTAAAAAAATGTCAAGTAATCATTGTTCATCAGTAAAAATCCTTCCTTTTTATTACACATGCAGAGATCATCACTGCAGTTCTCAGAATGATTTGCAGTTGTGCTAAAATTGTTTCTTGCATTTGTTTGTGTTCCTCATCCACCCAAAAAGTGGAAGAAACCGCACCAGTAGGAAGTTGACTCAGAGTATGGATATCAAGCTACATATTAACATTTATAGCACTTCTGTAGCTATCTAACAACAGACATTGTACTCTGCAGTTTGAAAGCTTATCTTGCACGGCAGGGATCGGCCCTAAGCGGTTCTCACAGGATGTACCACATTAACTCAGAGGTTGGTTTCAGATTTATCTATGTCCAGCTGAACATCACTGACAGCCGTATATGTGGCCCACAAGTGACATGAGGTCAGTGTATGCTCAAATGACAACAGGGTATTATGTGGTCTCCCTGTGTCTTAGCCAGCATCGGGGGTCAAGAGCTGAGACTTCAGATTGGCTAAAAGGTTTTACTGGTCTTGCTTCATTGTGTGACATCAATGCAAGCAGATATTCTTAAGTTGATCATCTCAGGCACATACATTTGTGCAGCATTACGTTTTATTTGTAAGGGGCGGCCAATCAGAAGAAAGTCCGCTTAAAGTACAACATGAATGAGGATAGTCAAGTAGAGTTAAAAAAAAAAAGTGAGTGTAATAGATCCTCTTTAAAATCCCTGTTTTTGTAAAATTGGACTGTTTTGAAGAATGACTTTAAAGAACTGATACTCTTGCAACAAGTTCAGAGTCTTGCACTGTACACAGGAGGAGCATTCACGTGCTGGCACATGCAGGGTTTCCCCATGTTGCTCCTTCACTATTAACAGTTCCTCTTCTCACTTCTGTCTGCAGCTGTGTGCCCATCTGGAGTGTGACTTTCCCAGCATTGTCTGTTGTCAACCATTCAGGTGCTGTGGTGGAAAGGGAAACTCTTCACTTATCAATGAGTTCTCACCATCACCACCTTACCACACTCTAATCTTATGAGATTTGGCACATTGAGTGTAAAATAATTCATACTGCAGTAAATAATTTGCTCTTGACACTGACATTTGAAAAGGCAGAGGAATTCACCTGCAACAGATACTGAAAATAGTGCTTTTCTATTGCAAACGTTTAAATTGCTGCTTCCTTTCAGAGTAATTCCGTTATGTGACCATGTGTATGTTTTCTGTTCTTTTCGATGTGGCCACAAAGCAGAAGGCGGAAGTGGTTTGATTACACAGACTTTATTTAGTGATTTCGTGTCATTCCCTGTCTGGTTTCAATGTGACGTTTTATAGTAGGCATAAAATAAAAGAAGTGATTAATCACAGTTTACTCATCGAAGGTACAGCACAGCCACCTGAGGGTTACTTATTTGAATGTGACACCTGTTTCTCATCTTATGTTTCATAATTTTTTTGTGCGTGGGTTGTGTGTGAATCACCTCCCCAAAAGCTGTTAAAAGAAAAAACAGTTTAATGCAGCACAAAGCTGAATGGATATTATTGTTGCTTCGTATCTGGTCAAGTGTTCCATGAAATACTCCTGCAATCTTGTCTTCTTTGTGGTCTATTCGTCACAAAGAGGCATTTATTCCTGAAGGCAAGAATAACTCACAGTCTGAACATCATTAAAAAAGATTGTTGGCTGTAGTTGTCTGAGGAGGGGAAGGGGCTTTTCATATATTAGGATTATGAACTCCTTGAAGAGAAGCCTGATGAATTAGAAGGGAATGCATTCCAGGGACAGATGCACAGGCAAACTGTATTACTCTACTTAGTGTCTAGACGAGGCTATTTAATATATACCCACACCAAATACAGTACCAGTCAAAAGTTTGGACACCCTTAGGCGTGTCCAAACTTTTGACTAGTACTGTATATAGCAAGATATATTTCTGCAGGGGTACCACCAAGTGGCATTAAGGGATGTATTTTATAGCTGCTGAAAACAGTTTGGATTTTTAGAGAAGGAATGACAAAAGAGCATGGTGGGAGGGTCAGGTAAGAGGAGGAGTAAGATGGAAGAGAAGGAGCTACTGATTGTACTTGCCATTTGGAGAAAAGCTCTGAGAGCATAACCTTATACAGATATTTCCAAGACAGCATGTGCCCCAGCCATGCACTGTGATTTCCTGTTAACCCCTCACTCACCAAGAGAACCAAACCACAGAGGGATGAAGCACTCACTCTGGCTGTAACAAGAAGTGACAACAGACTCAATTGTGCTGCAATAAATGAGCAATTTGCATATCAGTTTGGTGATCGTTTCCTGTGGCAAAGTCCTGGCTTGCATTGAGGCTGGTGGCTCAAATCCCTCCCAGAGCAGCAGCCAGTGACCTATTTGTGCTTAAGA
Organism: Pterophyllum scalare; assembly: GCA_024447675.2. Taxonomy (NCBI): domain Eukaryota; kingdom Metazoa; phylum Chordata; class Actinopteri; order Cichliformes; family Cichlidae; genus Pterophyllum; species Pterophyllum scalare. The sequence continues at coordinate 50,413 of JAMQGT020005211.1, forward strand.
GAAAACCTCTTAAGTCATCTGGTGACTTGGTTAACTTGCTACACTCAGCTTCACTAGATTGGTGGTCTTTGTTCAAGGAAGGACAGGAATAGATTGTTTATGGCTGCGCCTGTCGCAGTTTATTCTAGTACTAAAACGTAGTCTGATCAGACCTAGCTGCAAGCCCTCTGCACTGCCCAGTGGACCGGGTCAGCACAGGCGCATGTGTTGGCAGGTTGACAGGTGGGGAGGGTGTGTGAAAGTTCATGTCTTTAAGCGCGTGTGCCACACACGCTTTTAGAGTCTCAGTGTCCGTAGTTCTATCAATAATGCAGCTGCTCACTCTGTCTCACTCTTGAGCCTTTGCTTTCTCTGCTATTAAATATGCATCTATTTCCCGGCCCTAAGTCTCTGTCCCCTCCCAGTTCCCATAAGCCCTCTCTGCCCTGCATCCCAACAGCATGCTGATTGCAGATGAGTTGCTGTGTTTGATGAGGCTCCTTGTAGCCATAGGTGGCTTTAACCTGCTTCAGTTGATGGATGGACAAGATTTTCCCAACTGGAGGATTTGGAGTTTGTCTGCTCTTCTTTGTAAAATCTGTTCTTTGTACATTGTTATTAAAAACAATGGAATACAGTAAATGTCTGCTAAATATCAATGATACTGTCTCAACTATCCATGTGGGTGTGTGAATTTGAAGAAACTTTGCCGGGCCTTTTCACACTTACCACTATTGGACATGGTCACTTCAGAAATGTGCAAAATAAAAAAAAAATAAAAACAAACTGACAGGAACAAATTATCATTAAATCTACGTAAAACTGAAACAATGATATTTTAAAACTGTAATAGACAGTCGTAAGTGCAGATGGTGTGGACACTGAAAGAGTTCATGAAAATCAATTTCTTCGTGTGATAATAGATAGATTTAATTAAATAAGCTGGAAATCTCATAAAATATATAGCAAAATTTTAATGAGCATTTCAGTATTGAGTAACACAAAACACACGCTGGACCACAAATCACTCAACATTCTCTCCTATTCACTAGTTTCACTTTATTTGAATTACTGTGCAGAGGTTTAAGGCAGAACTTATAAATGTTTCATTATCAATACTAGCAAAAACTGGCCCTACTGGCAGTTTCTGCAAGGCCTTTGGCACTTTTTCAGATTCTTCATCCCGTATTTAGGGGTGACTTGTAAAAAATTCCGTCACATTCTCAGTGGGCTCAAGAATTGAGATTTATAATAAATATTTTCTGAAAACATATAGATATTGATAATTGCTGTATGTTTGATGATGTTCATGTAAACTCCTGGGGTAAAATGAGATACACCCCCAACAGTGGTTGAGAATGACCGAGCTAAGATCCTGTGGAACTTCCAGATACAGACGGATGCTGATGGGTAACCAACTGGACATAATGGTGGACAAGCAGAGGAAGAAGGGCGTACTGCTAGCAATCTCAAGCAACAGTGACATCAAGTAGAGGGAACACGAGTAGCTCGATAAATACCAAGGGCTGAGAGAAGAGCTAGAGAGGAAGTGGTACTGTAGTGAAGTTATACAACTCCTGTTATGATATATTGTCCAAAATTCATAGCATACACAAACACTATAGGTAAAGAGCCCTTCATGTACTTTTCTTCTGTCCTTAAGTTATGACCAACAGTGGTGGGACAAAGTGTTGCTATTACAATATATTGTGTATATATTGCCTTCTCTTATTTAATTGATATGCTAGATGTAAATATCAGTGTGTTTATCAAAGATATGTTGGTGTTCAATACAGACACCCAACACCACCGTCATTTGGTCCCCCCACAGAATCGCCTTTATCAGTGTCACTACTCTTCATGGTAGCATTTATGAAACGAAGAAGAAAAGAGGGGGAAAAGGCCAACAGACAGGGAAAGGTAATCAGCGTGCAAATGAATTGAATTGAGACATTATTAAAAACTGTATAAAAATAACACACTGATACTGCAGGATAAGGAGGAAATGCATACGGGTCATTCCATGCCAATCTATCAAATGCCTTCCACCTGATCGTCTCATATTTACCTGAAAAATTTCCAGAGTTAAGATACACTTAAGATACACTTCTGCACCACCATTGAGTTAGTGGCATCCTGTGGTATTAAGAAGAAATTCTATCCTTCCAATTTTGTGTTGTAATGGCACCAAGCACACATGCTCTCTTCTTGGCCAGAAAAAACTTCTGGCTAGGCAGTGAGGCTGCATAAACTAAAAAAAAAACAGTCTTTGGCTGAGTATTTCAAAAATTCATATTGGGAAAATGAAAGGGAAGACTGTCACAAACTTTGGATCTAATATTAACAAAAACTTGCTCCGTCTCAAAGTTAATTTGATTTGGTACACTGGATGAAAATGTTTTATTTTTGGGGGTTTTTTTCCTCCTCGTCTTCAGCTTATGTTGATATTTGACACTCTATAAATCAGACACAAGTATCTATCTATCCATCTTAATATCTGTGAAACTGTTCACCTGATTTGGACTGTTTTAAATAATATTATGGGCCTTGTTTATGAAAAGCTGTAAATAAAATATCAGTCCCCTACCTGCAAACTCTTGCCTTCTACAGGCCAGAGATCATCCAGATATTTTAGGCAAATCAAGCATCCATCATTCTGTGCTAACTTAAGCTACGCTCATGAGAGTCCATATTCATAGAGCTGTAGTACGAGAGATTTACCCCAGAAGATTTGAAGGCCCTAACTGAAGTAGTTTTCCAAGTTTGATTCCCATCCCCATCCCCATGTTCCTGAATGACCTCAAACATATTTATGCTACTTCTCTAATGCACGTTCTTGTTATTCAGTGACTGATGTATATGCAGATGTGGTAGAACTCTATTTTTAGATTCTGAATAACAATAAGTGCTGCAGAAGTGTTTTTCTACCACTTTTAACCTCTCTGAAAGTGTCTGAAGTTGTTAACAGTTGTTTTTCAAACCTTACACAGAAAAATATACAAAATTCATCCACTGACTGTTTTCCAGACAGAGAACACCTACACAAATGTCTGCAGGGCTACAGGTAACACAGACAAGAGAAACTCGCTCTGAAGAAGTGAACAAGCATTTAGTATGAGCAGTTATTGTAAGGCATGTGCCAAATAACACAATCACAGGAAAGCATTTTGAAGTTTATATAATACACCTTTTCTAAGATTGACAACAAACCCGAAGCTGCGTGCTGTGTTGTGAAATCACTTTTACACACACACAGCCTCATGTTTAATTTACAGGCTGTTTGTACCAGAAATCCTCTTGTTTAGGGATATTTGCAGGCCTAAAAATTTAAGTACCTGGTTGGAGGCCATAATTCCAGACACTTAATCGCTCATGAAATCCTAATTCTTGGCTCTTTATTATCCTTCTTTAAATCTTTGCTGTTCTCTGGACTGAATTGAATTGGTATGAAGTTTTAAAATATATATGGACTTTTTTTTTTTGAGTGTACATGCATGCATCCATTGTTCAAGCTGGATGAGTCCTTATTAGGCATTGCTGGCAACAGGAAGTGGGTTGGGCTTTGGTGCTGTGTCACAGGAAGTAGCAGATTGTATCACGGGTGGGACAGATGGAGGGAGAGGTGGAGGAGATGGATTAGGGGACTATAGGGAGACCATGCAGGGAAAATAAGAAGAGGAGGGGGAGGGATGGTAAACCTTTGTTCTTCTGTGTTTCTGCTCAGCTCCTCTGCTTAGTATTTACTGCCACTTTGGTTTCTTCTGTGTTGTTTTGCTTTAAGCTGAGACAGACGTGCATTAACATTGTTTTTATATAATTTATTTTATTATATTATTTTATTTATTTAAATGTTATCTGATTGCTCTGTTCAGATCCAGTTGGCATATACAAAGAACTTGCAAATATGTGTTTCTGATAAATTTTGTACTTTCATCTTTTAATTTCTTTCTTTTTTTTCTAAAGAGGTAATTTTTTTTCTAATATCTGTGTTAAATATATCTGCACACACTCTGCAGTGTCATTGCTTCCTAAACTATACCTGCGATACCTGAGTAAACATTCTTTACTCTGCCTGCATAGACCTATTAATAAATATTTTGTCACTGATGTCAGTACACATGTGGCTGTTTTCCTCCAAAGTGTGAGGAGGTGGAGACTGATGGAAAGCAGGTGGAGGATTCCAGTGCCTTGTCTGTTTGGCAAAGCTCGGCACAACTTCCCGTCTTTGTCAGTCTCCATTGTTGCCTCTTTTTTGGGATCAAACTAATTTGTTTGTTTAAGCAGTTATCAACAGTATACTGCATTTGTATTTTTTTTCCTCCACGTGTTCATTACTATGTAAAAGTAACGCCACCCCTCATTTCTTTATACTTTTTTTCTGAGAAGCTAGACTTTCTTGCAGGCTTTAATGTGGCCTTGAGCAATAGTTCTCATGGCTTTCAAAGTTCTTCTTTGGACATTGGCTGCTTTCTCACTCATTTTCAGTCCAGTCCTTGTACCTGACCATTTTCAGTGGAATTATTTTAGTTATTTTATTGTTTGTTAAGCCACTTAACACTGACCTATGAAACCTTTAAGCATAAAAAAAGCGTCTGAAAGTCATGTCCTTAAGAAATAGGAAAAAATCCAGCAAAGACCTGACACAGGTCAAGAAGCCATTCGTAAGGAAGGGAAACGGTGAGAAAAGGCTGGGGTTTGGCAAGTTACACAAGAACTGCACTGAAAATCAATGGCAACAGATCTTAATGGAGTGATGAATCCAAATTTGAAAATTGTGGTTCAAATTCTCATCAGTATGTATGGAGGAGGTCAAGAGAGATGTACAGAAGTGAGTGTCTACAGCCATCTGTAAAACACGGTTGAGGCTAAGTCATGGTTTGGGGCTGCATTTCAGCCCGCGCTGTTGGGAATTTTGTCAAAACTGATTGAATTGCAAACACAGAAAAGTACGGACAGATTTTGGTCCATCATGCAATACCATGTGGAAAACATCTAATTGGAATTGCTTGGTTATTCAGCATACATGGAAATACAATATATATTTCAATAAGCCGCTGCACCTGTTTCCCATTTTCCTAGCAAAATATAAAGAAATGAGGGGTGCCTCAAGACTTTTGCACTGGAATCTACACTTGAACTTTTACTATTTGCACAGATATTGAATAAACCAAACAAAAAAGGACATTGTCTATATAATTTGGTTTGCTTTCTAAAAGGCAGACATAACCTTGACGTTCAGACAAACCAGGTTATATTCATGTTGTGTGTTTTTGAAAGGCCTGTGCTGTGGCATAATGAGTTAGTCAAAACAAGACTAGGTTTGTCTGGAAGGACTGGCCGTCGTGACTAAAAACATTGTTTATGAAGGAATGTTCTTCATTCATTTGTCCATCTGGTATCTCCAGTTCCTCCTCATCTCTCCTCATTTGCCTCTTGTTCTAGCTGCATGCCCATGCTGAGTGCTACATAAAACACACAGCCTTTACATGATCTTATTTAGCCTCAGCGCTTGTTCATCATTGTACAAAAAAAAAAGTAAAAAAACAAGTGTCTTTTCCAGAATGTTTCAGGTACGCATTGCTTGCAGTGTAACTGAAATTTTAGTTAGTTTAATTGTCCATGATTCTCAGTAGTAAGATAAATAAATGTATTTCTAAATAATTTCTTTTTGGTTTCATATTGTTACAAATTGAAAGATGTGCTACATGAAATGCATGTTACGATTCGCAAACATTTCCGGTTATTAATAGAACATGTTGCTAACATAAACAGAAGAAATGAAACACTGTCAGCTTGGACTTCTTTCTGTTATGACATCTAGAGTATGTTAGATAGCTAAATGTGCCTTGGGAGAACAAGTACCTCAACATTATGGTATCGACGTGGTACTGAAGTATCTGTTTTTGTGACATTCCTAAAAATAACAGTGAAGATCTGTTTCCTCTGTACTGTACATTGTCATCAGAGAAATGAACCAAATGTGTTTGCGGTAGTGTTCACAAAGCTGCTTGTCATACTTGTCGGCTGAGGTTGCACTCACTAACATAAACCACTGTGGATTATTTTTTTGTGGCTGTACTTTATTGTTCTAAAAGCATTAATATGATCTTAAAACAGAACACCTGTTTGTACATATGAGCCAAATTTGTAGACATTTGAGCTCTTTAAAAAATATTCTTTGCTCACTTTCACACTGAAACAATGAAAACTTTTAAGCATTAATTTAATGAAATATAATTGACTATAATCAGATTGTCTTTGTGAGTTGTGATACTGACATCTGTTAATTTACACAGTTAGCATTTTTGCCGGCTTTCCGCCTTGGCTTCAAATAGGCTAAACTTTATTAATATAGCAGCTCTTTTCCAGTCTTGCTGACCAAAGTTTACACACATTCATAAAGCGCTTTTAATACTAAACTCCTGCACAATGCGTTCCCTGTCACACACACTGCTGCTAGTGCGCTTATCCATGTTTGTGAAGCTTCAGAACCACCCCTTTCATGTGAATGTGCCCGTTGCTCGTAGATTTTGAAACCCTGGGTTAATTTAGCAAGTTGATAACCAGCTTTGGATGACTGCTTATCCTGATTGTTGGGGTAAGTGAAGATAATGCAAAGGTCCCCTGGATATGTTCAGCTTGCTTTGTAGTACAGGGCTCTGTGCTTGTAAAACAAAAGTGGGGGGAAAAAAATATTCAAAAGTGCTCAGACTTCTAAGAGTCAACCCAACTATGCTGTGAACTAATGTTTGTTGTTTTGTTTTTTTGTCCTCTGTTTTTCAGTGAGTCAAGTATTTGCCAGGCTCGGGCCACTGTGATGATCTATGACGATGGCAATAAGAAGTGGCTTCCTGCAGGAACTGGACCCCAAACCTTTAGCAGAGTCCAGATCTATCACAACCCAACCAGCAATGCCTTTAGGATAGTGGGACGCAAGATGCAGACAGATCAGCAGGTAAATCTGCCAGCTTTGGGCAGGCTTAGTGTAGTGTCTGACTTTGCATGCTTGCTGTGAGCTCTGTCATGTGGCCCGTGGGTGTCTGTGGTGGCCAAAGGGGCCTGAGTAAGCAAGGGTGAGAGATCTGACATCATCTAACTGATACCACAGACTGTGTCTGGTTATTACATGGATGATATTTACTGTAAGCACTGTGATGGTTCTATTAGAAGGACATCATCTGCCTCCGTGTTGTTTGTGTCCTCCCCATAAATCTAATCCCCTACCCCTCGAAGGAGCCAGAGGGTGTGAAATCAATAAAAACCAAAAAATAAATAAATGTATTTTTACTTATTTTCTGTGCTCTTGTTTGATTGTGATAGTCTGAGAATTTGAGGCATTTTGAAGTTATTTACTCACCAGCCACTTTATTAGGTACATCTTCTAGAACACATGCGCCTTGCAAAGTGGCCAGTGAGTGTATAGTCACACTAGTTTCCTCATAATTTCTCTCTGAACTCATTGTGTGTGAGAGGAGGGGTGGAGCAAGCATACTGGCTGCTGTGGGGAGACACTATATTATGAACACCCTCACCAATTTTTGTGCTTTTTATATACATTGTTGCAGATATGACCGCATGAACCAACAAGACAGCTGGAGCAAGAAAAAGTGACAGTGGTAAACTAGTGACAAGCTAAAGTGTTGCACCAGTTCACACTTTCAGCAGAGGGAAGAGCACTTCTTCTGTACTGGTTTATTCCTCTGCCAATGTGAGAGCTGAGGCTGAGTGTGTGATTATTTGCTATTAACCACAAAACAACCAAGCTGAATTTCATGAAGCCTGATGAAAGGTGGAGCAGGGAATCCATTAAGTTTTTGTGTGGCATGGATGGCTCTCTTTAGTGCCCTTCTAGTCAGTATTTTACAGTTATTTATCCAAGCTCTTGCTGCCTTGCACTCACTTATGTCACTAATAAATAGGCCTAGGTTAGATTATTTATATTTAATCCTGTGTTTTAATTCCTTTTAGTTCTTTTAATAGTGCAGATTTTGCTGAGCCAATCTTTGAACTGGTTATTGTCTTAAGCAAGCATGCTTCAGCCACAGACTGATATCTGTGCTTTTAATTTATTGTCAACTTGCGAGACGTGCACACGAACACTCTCGAGACCTAAAGCTGTTTTTGAGCAACATGTTGTGTCTTTGGCTTAATGAGTAGGAAAATGTTGCTTTAGTTCTGAGTAGCCATTTGAATTCTCAAAAAAAAGAGATAAATTAAGGTGTAGTCTTGTGGCTACCACCAGATTATGACTCTGCAGCTGATAAAGGTGAGCTGATTCCATGTTACAAAGCAGGGCAGCCTGAGTTTGGGTGGGTCTATTCTTGATACACCCTTCTTAGTGTTTCTGTCTGTCCTTCTTTAAACATTCAGCACTCTGAAGTGTTCCCCAGAGACGGGTCTTAAAGTGGAAGATGTTTCCTGTGAGATATTTAGCCTGTTCAGCCATTTCCTGTGACAATTTAGGATGTAGTTTGATACCCAATAAGGACTCTATATTTGCGTCTGACGGAAACATCCAGCTCAGCTTAGGCTGGTGGTTAATGAGAGCAGCAGGGAGCAAATGAGAATACAGGGTGGCTGTGTTTTCACTCTGCTTTTATGTTCTCCTCTTTTCTGCCTGCAGTGTCTTAAGAGGAGCCTTTCTGATGCCACGCTTGTTTTATATTTGTTTTATGCATCCTGGTGTGATTGAGAGGAGTTAAAAAGCACTGAAAACCCAAGTAGAACCTGTGGCATTAAGGCTTTCCTTAGATTCCTTTTATCCCAATTTGGAATACATTTCTGTTCACATCTTCACACTACCTTGCTTTTTAACAAGAAGACTGACTTTTTTTTTTATTTCTATTTTTTAATGAACATGCTACCCTTTCTTTTCAGTGCATGCTATTCCCCCATGTTAGCTATCCTGACAGGGTCTCTTGTCCTCCCCTCTCCTCTGTGGAATCCAGTGGCTGTTAAACAAATAGCGAAATGGCATGTCAGCACATTCAGGCAACACTAAAACCCAGAACAAATTTTTTTTCCCCCAGCTTCGCAGGCTTCATGCCACCTGCTGGTTGGAATCTAAATCAGGATGGTGATCCATAAAAATTAAAGCAGACACAATCATGTTATGCATAAGCAGTGCTATTGGATTGTGGGGCTCCCAGAAGTTTTTTTTGTTTTATAGCATCTCTTTTTTTCTTTTTTTTAAACTTCTGACCTGCAGGTTTAAATCAGAAAGGTCCTTGCTGACTCATCATCTGTTCTCCTTTTTCCTCAGGTTGTTATAAACTGTCCAATCGTTAGAGGCCTCAAGTACAATCAGGCCACACCTAATTTTCACCAGTGGCGGGATGCCCGACAAGTGTGGGGACTCAACTTTGGTAGCAAGGAGGACGCTACTTTGTTTGCTAATGGCATGAGTCACGCTCTGGAGGTCCTCAACTCCATGGCAGATGCAGGTGAATAAGTTTCTCCCTGGGAAGAATCTGTACCTACTTGATGGATTTTTGCTTGCTTACTGCTGTTTGGGCCTTTTGATCCCTCTTAAACAACTTACTGTTTTGTGGCAATTTGTCAGCCTGGACATGGCAAACACTACACTAAAACCATACAGGAATTATATATTTGCTTGTTGGCAGTGAATTATTAGAGAGAACACCCATGTGATTCAGCTAATATTAGCATTAGGTTCTAAAGTACTTACCCCACTGGGGCACTTGAAACACTTTGCTACTGAGCTTTCATGCAAACGATGGGTATGATTCACAGTGATGTGCAACAAACAGGGTAGCAGGGTAGATATAATAAGGTTGATTAATGTGTCACGATTACTAGGCTTAATACTCAGTTATGCAGATAAATGTCTCTCAGATCATTCAAGAACTTAAAGGACAGTAAAGGAGAAATTTCCGAGAAGTGAATTTAAAAGCGAACATGACTCATCAAAACAAAAAATTAGTGGTCTGATAAAAATAAGACCACAGAAATGTGCTGGTAAGGGCCATCCTGTTGCGTCTATGTGA